>JANRGW010019390.1:0-22824 GCA_024733675.1 Psilopsiagon aymara | reverse complement strand
AAAAAAAAAAAAAAAAAAAAAAAAAAAAAAAAAAAAAAAAGGAATAGAAAAGGAAGGAAGGAAGGAAGGAAGGAAGGAAGGAAAGAAGGAAGGAAGGAAGGAAGGAAGGAAGGGAGGAAGGGAGGGAGGGAGGGAGGGAGGGAGGAAGGAAATGCTTAACGCTTTCAGGCTGAGAAGCATCCCATGCTCATTAGATTCAGTCAACAACGCCATTACTTCCTCAAGCAACAGGAATACATACACGCAAACCAGCAATGTGTCAGCTAAACACTATACAGTGTTTTTACCTAGTAACAGATGGCACTTGTCTGCTCTTATGCATGCTGTAAAAATGAATTTTTAACCTAATGCTCAAGTCAGCTTTTATTTGAGTCAACAGCAGCTTCTAGCTAAGCAAGATTTGGTTTATAAGCCCACCTCCACACTGTGCTGGGCACTACAGAAAAACATTCATTATTATAAAGCCCCAAAACAAAGGACCTTAGAACATTCAAACAAATATCAAATTCTATAATCTAGGCATTATTTGAATTGACAATAGATTTAAAAGGCTGCAACTGAGCCTTTGTATAGGTATTTTCCCTGAAGCACTTCTCTTCGCAAATTACTGAATGATTGTATTATTGCTTCGGAATTAATTAGTTGAGAGGTAGGTCTAACTTGAAAGTAGTGGCATTTAACCAGAAATGTTCAATAAAAATACCATATACATCATAAATTCTCCTTGCCTTTTTTAGCTCGTTTATATGCATAATTTTATCTTTCTGTCAAATATAATAAAATTTAAATTAACAACAGCTGTGTATGCCCATAATCACATCCAGCCTTGTCACCCTCTCTTTCCTCTGTAGTGGAAACAGTTTTTCATTTACATAATAGTGGCTCACAGCAGAGAGTAAGATAAGCCACCTAAGCATTCCTCTTGCTTTGCACTGATGTAATTTCATGGATTTACATTATGGAAAAAAAAAAAAATAAAAGGAAGAACGCAGTAATGAATTAGGCATAATTTCAAAAATATTTACTTGCCTTTGTCTGCCTTCACTTCAAATCATTTCTTATATCTTAACATCATATTCTTTATAAAGTGAGCATATAATAGTCCACTTTCTTTTAAACCAAAAACACCCAACACATAAAATTGCTTTATTACTAAGAGGGAATGCCCTAAATGAATTTGAAAAGGTTGCATTTAAATAATTTTCTCAGGATCTAGTTTCCTGTGCCCATCAAAAACCAAAAAAATATAGAAAGTCTAAGAAGGCATCTGCTCTGTAAGAGCATTTTCTTCTCCCAAACTTTCATTTGTTAACATTCAACTGCTGAAACAAAGTTCTTTCCTTCTTGAGCAAGCTACTCAAAAAGATACAACTCTCACTTGTCCAAAACAGAAAATAAAAGAAAATAGCTATTATCCAAGTCTTCTTTTTCTTTATGTTGGTTTTAAAATGCCTTTTCCTTTTCTATTTTCAATACAGAACCAAAGCAGGCGGCATGCCTTTTCAGAGTTTCTGACATTTGGATCAGAAATGATCAAGTGATGAGAAAATGTCCTGAAGGCTCATCTTCAGCCAGATAGTAATCACTGAAAAAAAGTGATACATGACTCTAATACCCAAAGTGATGATGTTTGCTTCCAGTCACACAAAATGTTAGACTTGGCAAACAAGTCTTCTTGCACTATTGTTTCAGTCTAGGTCTTAATTCATGTATTACACTGTGTGCAAATATTTTTTGTCAATGATATTTTGTGAAGAATGGTTTGTGATAAATATTTCTAGAAACAGTGCATACAGTATCACTGACAATCACTAGGAATCATTAAATAATAGAGTGAACCATTTTTAAACAAGTGATCAATGCAGTCTAAATCTTGATCAAGCTTCAAATTTTGCATATGCAACTATATTTAGTATTTGTAGTTACTTTCCATATTTCCCTCTGTATTTTGAAATAAAGGAAAAAATATAAAGAGAACATTGACTTTACCTCTTTTTTTTTTCCTTAAACCTTTAATATTAATGGAAAACAATGGCTGTCATTGTAAACAGACAAAGAATCTTCTCTTTAAGGACAGATCTTTCATGGACTATTGATCCAAATAAAAAAGTATCTGTGCTTATAGGATGATTTAAACGAACAATGCTTTTTTTTGTGGCACATACTGCTTATCTGTCAAAAGAACTGACTTGTTTTTTTTCAAAACAATGGCTTGTACTGAACTCCTTGGACAGCTTCATTATGTTAAGGCTCAACCACTCTGTGTTGGTTAAGTGCCATTTATATTTTATAAGGCATAATCTTTTACAACTATTGGAAAATATTTGCAAGGTCTTCTATGGGGATATCTCTCACAATAAAAAGGTTGTTTCACTGAGCATCTGCCCTTGAATTGATACTGTTTATAGTTCACAAATCCCATCCATAATTTTGTTAATGATTCACTGAGTTCAGTTTGGCCAAACTGAAAACAGTCAAGGTGTGTGAGAGTACCTAACACAGAACAGTCACATTTCAAACAGACAATAAGAAGAAATTATCACTCTATCTTCCTTTCTTCCAAAAATGCCTCAAACTGCACCTTTCAGATAAATAATGCTCCTAAACTCTGTAATTTCCGAGGAAGAATGACTGCCTCACAACATTTATTCAGAGTCAGGTTCAAACAGTAAACTCACACATGTTCAGCCTGCTAGGCTTAACTTTCCTCTGCAAGAGACATGAAATAAAGCAGGAAGGACTGGTTATTATATACTCCTTGTGATGTCCAGGGTCCCTGTTTTCCATCTGGCAAGTGATGAGGATTACATACGAACCACATTAACACAGGAAAGCAAATGAAGTAATCAATACAGACAGCTACAGACATATGAAAGGCTATTTAGGCTATTTCCTAATGTTCCAACCACATCCCTCTAAGATGTATTTTTTCTTTATTATTCATCTGAAAGTCAGCAAATTAAAAAATGCATTTCCTGCCTATCATCCAAGACCCTAAAGCAAAATCCACACAGCCAAATCCATAAGCAGAAACATAATCTGCACTCCACGTTACCACCATAGGCTTTCAGTACTGCACACAGTTTCAGTACTGTAGCCCCAGATGAATCAATAGTGCAATGTTGCTTTAATTATCATTGGCTTCAGAATACCTCGGGCACCCCTTTTGCCCAATGTGACAGGCTCAATAAGCATTCTACAAATTCAAATAACTGAAAACTCCAACAAATGATGTTGCAGGGGTAAAAAAGCAGCTGAAGTATTTCAGGAGTTACAAGCTGTATTACATACAATTGTAAAGTAACATTATTTTACACTTCCAAGCATCCTATAAGAGCAGTCACTAGCAAGAGCTGCTTTAACGGACATGCCAACTTACTCTGAAGAACTCTTTGGTTGACCCTGAGTCCAGTGTCCCATAAGCAATTTCAGTCTGTTTGGCAAGGTCTTCTGCACTTTCTATGGGTGAGACCATTCGCTCAACAGTCAAGAAAGCAGCGAGGTTAGCAGTGTAGGATGAAATAATGATGAGTGTGAAGAACCACCAGACACCGCCAACAATGCGACCTGAGAGGGATCTAAACATGAATAAGATAATGCACATTTTCCTGTCTCTTATGCAAGGAATAAAGAAAGAAAGAAGGCACCATCATTGTTGAACATGTATCATTATGTAACAGTCAATGGGAGGGACATGATTTGCATTTTAAATACATTTCCTCCTGAATCTTAATGCCTACAGTGCAGAGTCCACGGTACTAATACATATCATGCACAGTTTTAACTCTCTTGAGCAGTAATCCCAGTTTTTTTATTATTTCAGGAAGTGCCTAACGTTGCAAAAATTTTGCCAGAAATACTGGATAGGTATTCTCTTTCTGTAGACAAAAGTAAAACGGTAGTTGCAGATCAGTAGCTTTCTCTGTTTCCTCTTAAAGAAAAAGACAAAAGGCTTTGTACACAGATTATGTCAGCTTTAGGATTAAAATGTTCCTGTCACCCAAATTTATCAAATATTCTACAAGCTACTGCAACCATTTGAAGTTTCACATTTTTCTTTAAGAAGCAAGCATTTTGTGGTAGCAGAGATGTTAAGCAAAAAGTTATACTTTCCATTTTATTTTCTGAAATTTGATGAGAGAGCTGCTAAGGAATAATGTACATCCACTCCTAATCAGTTTTATCGTTGGCTTCAATAACAGCAGTTAGGCCAGTGCTGAATGCTCTCAAAATCTCACTGTAAGTGGCTAAAATATAGCATTCAGATTTGAAAGATTGGGTCATAATGTTTAATTGAGAGGTTGCAGTTACTGCACACTAAAGTTCAGGCATTTTAAAAGGTTGAGAAATTCAGGAATGGGATCATATGTTACATCTGAGGCACCCACCCTGTAAGGCATAGTTCAGCAATACAGTTTGGCTTCTCAGGAACAGATGGTCAAATATTCTCTCTCTCATAGATACTGAGATTCTGGAAGCAGTGCTGTAGAATTTGATAGGGAACATAAATGGGACATTCATTCATGCAAGGCAAATATTCAGCACAATAGTGTGCATTTCATAATTATAATATAATGGAACAAATTTAGCAGCAACACAGCTCCTCTGAACTCAACTCAGTGGAACTGTCAGTGTGTACCTGCTGTTTCTGAGAGGTGTTTGTGATTTATGTACACTGACGCACATAAAATAATAGTAATGACAGAAATTCAAAGCAGATTCTCTGTTGCCCTTATCGTAACTATTAAAAAGGAAAAAAAAAAAAGAAAAGGCTTCCTTAAGAAGGAACTTCAAAACGCTGCCAGGAAAATAAATGAAGGAAGATTTTATGCTTCAGTGTTGAACATAAAATGCAAATGTAAAAAGATTTGACACAAACCTTGGGGAAATATCACATCCTTGTTGCATAAAGGCACCCAGGGAAAACCAGAGGCTGTTGAATATGCCAAACTCATTGGGTGGCTGGTCACTGGGTCCTTCTTTCCCATCCTCTGGTTCTTCTGTATGCCACTCATATGGACTAAACCTGCTAACTAGGAACAGGACCACACTGACACCAATGTAGGCAAAGACTATGCACATCCAGATCTCATATGCCAAAGGGTCCAAGAAGGAAAACACTCCTGGTTTAGATTTCTGGGGCTTTTTGATCATAATGGATATCCCCAAACTCATAAAAGGCTTGGAAAAATCAATGACCTCTTCTCGTACCAAAGTGATGGTCAGAGGCGCAACAGCAATCTCTGCTTTCTATAAAGAAAAAAGAAATATAGATGTATAGATTAATTGGAGTTGGCTTATACACTCAGTTCAGCAGCTAATTCCAAAGATATGTCATTAACATCAGGACACTGCGTCTTAAATGCTCCTTGGAACATCTTTCTGGGTTCTTTTTCCTATCGCAGTCTACACTCTCAATGTGCATTTAGCAAGACACATATCACAGATATTTATTTTACAGAATTATAGTAATACTTAATATTCCTGCTAAGGAGAAGACTCTTAAATCTTATAAAGGTGGGTAGCAGTTTAGCTATGTCATTTTAGGTATTAATTTAGATTTAAAGTCAAAGAATTCAAGGAAGAATGAAGAATGAAAATGACCCTACTGCACTGAATATGTAGTAATTTTTTTATAAAACCCCAGAAACAGTCATTTATTATCTTATTTTTGCAAGATAAAACAATTCTTCAAGGGAAACCAGCACACAGACTCAAGGAAGTTGTGAGTAGCATGAAGCAGCGAAGGTGATTATTGCTGTGATGGCACAAAACTGCATGCAGTTGTCTTGAGAGAAAGAGAGTACAACAGGAATGAATAGTGTGCCAAATCCATTCCTATTAGTGACAGGAATAATTTTTAGTATGTTTCTCTGATATGTTTTTAGAATAAATGAATTGTTGAATTAAGCGTTATTGATGTGATGGTGATTACAGCTGCCAACAACAGTGTCTGCATGAACTACACTGTATTGTAGCTGTGCTAATGGGTCATTTCTGTCATTAGGGATTCAACAATACATAAAGTTTGTTCCTTGCCTTGCCTGGTTTTCCATTGCCATGCATGCTAAAGCTGTCATTACAGCAAAACTCAATACAGGAATTGTAAGAGGAACTGGGACACAAGATGCACCAGTGGGAAGGAAACTGATGCAGTAGCTGCTGAAGCCTTTCTCCTGTTCATCATCATGGTTCTGTAACTAGGTGTATTCAGGGAGCAAAGACTGTGCTCTGTGACCAGCATGGACTTCTATAGAGCTTATGAGCTAAGGAGGGTAACTGGGCATATTTTGAGAAGACTTTGTTTTGGTTGCAAATGAGGTAGGACTCACAATCTGCCTTCTGCAATGGCTTACTCTGCTTCAGGCCTCAATACATGAGATAATCTGCCTGAATTTACCCCACCTATGTAACAATTAAGAGGCACAATAAAGAGTTATTCAAAAATGTCCATACTAGCACTGATGGAATTTTCTTTTTTAAATACTTAGTTGGCCTGAAGGCATCTTATGGTGTAGCATTTTCAGATACAGCACACAGCCCATAGTTCAGCAAAGCATTTAAGCTTATTTGCTTTTTAGGATGCTCTTAAGGACATTCAAACTCAATAAAATATACAAGGATATATTTAAATCTCAACAATTGCAGTGAGAGTAAAACATGCTGAAAATTAAAGATATACTTAAATAGTTGAATTCAAGTGTTATATAAGTAGCTCGTGTGATAAAGAAGCTAAAATGTAGGCTTTTTGTCATCTCTTAACTTTGAATCAGGTATATGCATTTAAAATAATAAATTTTTATTTCATACACTAAAATATACTGAGATACATATTTTATGGAATTTAATTTAAAAATAATTTCTTGTAATTAAAATATAAACCTATTTTGGTACCTGCATAATTCTGAATAATTCAAAAGAACTGACTCGTTCCAGTGCAATGGCCCCAAAATGCAAATTTGTATTAAAATTGCTATATATTTGATAGATATACATATATATTTTGTAATGCAAAGCATTTTTTAAATCTGGCTTCTTGAAATCTTGTGATTTCATAAATTTGACTGAAATAGATATTTTTTTGAAGGTAGGTATTACATGAAGAAAAATACTTTATAAAATATCCTCAAATTTGTAAAGTAAATTTGATTTCTGTAGTCTAAACATTTTAGGGTGGTCTGGAATACTGGCATTGCTTCATATTTTTGTATTCCATCTCACTCATAATTTTTTATTTTCTAGAAGTGTGATTTCCTTCCTTAGAGTCAATGCCTTTTATATTTCTAAATTTCAGCTACTGTGAATGCCTGATGTTGAGTCCTTGAAAAGAATTAACCAAAAGACTCAGGGAAACTGGTTTATTACTGCTAATCTCTGCATTTGTGACATAGTGGTGTCATCATTAACCCAGTGTAAATGATAGACCTGGTCACTGGTCTTCGAAAGTGCTGGCTAACAGTTCATTTTTGTGTCTGCAGATTGCTACTGCGATTAAAATAAATCCTTGACAGCTGCTAGTTTTTAAAATGTGAGGTGGAAAACTGATAGCATCATTTCAGTGTGAACTGTGTTAGTTTTAAAGACCTAATTAGCACACTGCGTATTGTATGTAAAACACTGGATAAGATTTATCCTACCAAATTTAAATGAGGAATGCAAGCTGAACTTGGAATGACGTCAGAACTAGCTGCCTACACCACTTGAAGGAGTTAGAGAGGAGAAACAGAAACTTATCCCATTTTATTACGATAGTGATCTAATGTCAGATGATTCATAATGTAGCCTCCCCAATCTGATCATGTTATTTATTATTTGAGACTAGTGTGTGCCACATTAAGGCCTACATAAAAAGGCCTACATAAACTCTTAGCTGTTGAAAGCTAAATAATGACAATAGCTGTGCATGATAATCATCACCATTTGTGCTTTGCCCAGCTAATGTACACCATATAATTATGGATTTAAATGCTCAACAATATAACAATAGTGAAAATAATTACTGATTTTGTTGCCAGTGAAATCTGTTTTGACAAAGACTAATGGTACTTCAAACTTAAATCAACTACATCTGCTGTATCACTATCAAGTACTGATGGATTCTGTATCCTTTTGATACTATACAATGGGAGAAGATTAAATCTGATGGTAAGAGACTTTTACTGTTTTGGAATATATTATTTTAACCTTGTGAATAAAATTTGTGCTTGCTGTATTAAGGTGGTAAACCTAACTGAGAAAAATCACGCAGAAAGTGTTTCAACTTCTTCAAGCAGCTCACGGCTTCTCAGATTGTAAACAGAAATGAGTTGTGACCTTTTGTGCTCAGCAGTGAAAGAATGGCATCTTGTGTCAGAAAAATGAATATTTAATTGAAGCTGACTTTAGGGCATTTGGAAACACCTGTTGTACACGCTTAATGGAATTTCATCCCCAGACAGCATTTCTCCTGTGAGCTAGGTGTCAGGGTCTACAGAGTCCCACAGGGACTACTGCAGGCATTCGGATACATCAGGGACAAAAAACCAAGATTTTCTGGTAGTTTTTAGTAGAGTGGTAAGAACAAAAAAAAAGGAAATAAACAGCCCCCCATTATGACCTTCTGTACAGACATAGTAAAACTGTATACCACGGAACTTTATAAACCGCTTCCCCTGGGACATGATGGAAAAGTGAGCCACAGAGTTTACGTAACAATCAAGCCACTCTATGCAGTATCTCAAGTGTCCAGGTACCAGAATGACCAACAGTGAATATGGGTCCTGAGGGGACATGGATTAAAACTGGCACATGTCCACTCTCAGTAACATGGATGCGGCTAAGTGGCATTGCTGGCACTGGGGCATTGGGGTACCCTATAAAGAGCCAGGGAGCCTTTTGTGTGGAACAAGCAAGGTCCAATCTCACTGGCCAGCACAAATCCTTTAATGTGGTCAGGAATTAAAAGCCGCAAAATGCTTACGAGACAGATCATCTTGTTAACATGCTAATTTAACTGCACATTCTGTCTCAATCCTGGCTGGATATAGAAAGCCTTGCTTGAAGCTTGAGGCACAGCCAACTAGTCAGAGTACTTGTGTTTATCTCCAAATCTGAGTTCTATCAGAGAAGACAAACATCCTCTTATAGCAGAGCTTTGCGGGAAAGTCTCTGGCTGACTGATTTTTCTGCTTTCTTCGTATAGAATAGACCAGGAAACCTGATGCTCTGTAAATCATTTGGCAAAAACACAACGAAGTTTCAGGGAGGATGCTCTTCATTAATTCCCCATAGAAATCTTCAGCAGCGAACTTTTATAAATAAACAGAAAGAGCAATTTGCTTTAAAGCTACACCTGTAAAAGAGCATTAAACATATCTGGAGTGGCTCTTAGCCTTAAGGCCAGCTGGCAAAGGACAGTCTGGTGTCACTACCATGAAAGTCATTTAATGTCTATACCAGCTGCTTATAGAGAATGGTCTCTTCCCCATCCTAGTGTCTAGCTGGGCTCAGAAATTGTTTTGGACAGTAATTATGGGTGGAAAATACCAGGGACCATTTTTGCCATTTTGCTAATTCGTCAGGCAAGTTTCAGTGCCCAGGACCATTTCCTGGTGCCACTGATACTGGGATAGACATAGCCTCAAGGAGCCTTCTGATAGCAAATACATTGGGCAATAGCAGACTTATGGTAGTTCTTCCAAGAAAAAAGCAGCTCAAGGGCTTTGCTGCAGCTCATTCCCAGATTCACAATCAGACTGCAGCAGGACATTTTAAACTTGGCAATCAATCCTTTAAAGAGCCTTCACCTCATTCTTTTCCAATACAAAATAATGAGGTGTTGACCATGTATTTTGGCATGTTCTCTTCATGCAGATGATTTGCAACAGGTTCCTTATGCCTGTGAGTTTTGTTGCTTTCAGATATGTTAATAGCTGTGTGTCATATTCTAGTAAACAAAAAACCCCAAAACAACAAAGAGAAAACTAAAGTGTAGTTTCAAGTTTCCTCTATAATGCTCAACTAGATGATAGACTACTGAAACTATGCATCTGGGCAAGGGAATCTTCTCACAATTTGTAAAGTTTCTCAGAGGGTTTAAAAAAACCTACTGGTATAAAACAGTGCACAACCACTGACATCCATGTTTGCTATTGTGATTAAAAGCCAGAAAAGAGGTCACCTCCATTATGATAAAAATGTCTACAAAAAAAATTGACATCTAATATCCCTTAGCTGAGGTGCTTCCAAGCCACTAAAATGGATATACACACTTGGTGATCATTCAGCTTTTTCACTCTTTAAAGACAAGTGAGGTTTGCTCCTCCAAGAGTTTCTGAGAACAGTTTTGCGAGGTTGGTATAATCTTCCCATTCCCATGTGGAGGGGAAATCAACAAAACTCTGAGGCATCATTTCCCACATTCCTAGAACACATGGTCTATTTCATTTTGAGGAGTTCCCTGAACTGGTGCTAGTTGAGGAGACCTCGACAAAATTTATCACCTGTACTTACCTGGCACAAGGGAACAAAAATGGGGCTTCTGCCACACATGGCCCTAACTGTCACTAGAATTGTGAAAACTACAACTGATGATGAACCAACCGGTATGCAGTAGTTTTTTAGAGGGAGGTTGGGGCACCATGGCAGGAGGGTTGGAACTAGACAATCTTAAGGTTCTTTCCAACCCTAACTAGTCTATGGTTCTATGATCCTATGTTATGAGTTCATGGATGGAAATGCTCTCACCTGAATAGTTTCAGGAGTTTAATAGTTCTATTTCAACACTGAAATGAAAAGTTTCTCTAAGAATTCTGATCTATTTTTAGTGCAGATACTAGCAACTGTGGTCTTCAGCAAGCACAGCTCTGAGTTTTGTTGCTTTTGGTAACACCAGATACTGTAAATATTTCTTTGGGTTTCTTGGAACTATTTTCATTAAATATTTAAACCTCTGTGTCAACAGAATTGTTAACTTATGCTATTCTGAAGAATCATTCTCCACATATGTACAGCATAAAGCTCTTAGTTGCTGCTCTTACCAGGTTTGCTCTTAAATTTTATATTCAGTGTTCATCTTAAAAATGTTTCTTAATTCTGAACTGAGTTGTGTACTTGCCTGTAGTGGGTTTTCTTTGTATGTTTAATATATGATTCTCCATTTCGCAAACTAGACCAAGAGTCCTAGCTTTTTCACTATTCCATGAAAATGAGCATGAGTGATAAACTTCCCAACTAAATTTTACAATATATCAAGAATAGATGGTCTTTAACATTAGTTCTAATAGTAATTTTTAAGGAATGTGCAATCTAAGGATATTGTATTACAAGGTACAAACTGAATAAACAGTAGAATTTGCATTAAATTATTTGATATTATTTTGAAAACAAATGAAAGCACACACATCTGAAACAGAACTTTGTTTCTTTTCTGTAAACCTAAGGTTAAATAAGATGCATATATGCTGCCTACTTTATGACTAAGATTATTATAAATTAAATCCTGCTTTAAAAATTGTTATGCTTACCCCATAAACAAGTTCTCCCACCATCCCATTCCAGATTTTTGTCTCTGGATCCCTTGCTCCATACTTTCCATCAGGAACAATGGCAATTTTGTACTTGATACCAATATGTTTTGCAATTTCTGATGCCAGATCTACACAGTATCCTTCAAACTTGTCATTCCCTTCAAACGTATCATGGTTTTTCTTGAACATAACATATGGGGCTTCCTATAATGAAAGAAGTAGAACTGTAAAGGAGAAGTATATCGAACATCCTCTGAAACGTAACATGTCATCTACTCACTGAACAACAGCCATTTTATCAAAAGTTCATGGATAGTATTAGCACATTTAAATTAAAATGTATGAACAGAATTCCTTCTGGAAAGGTATACTTTCCTCTGTAATATTTACATTATTTACACTGTATTTATTTTACAGTGTATTTATATATACACTGTAAATATTTACATTTACATATTTACACTGCAATTTGGGTTATACATTTCACAAGATTCATCAACCTTACTAATCAGAGAACACAGAAACTACACAAAAATCCATATACATTTTATATGAAAGATCTTAGTCCAGTATAAGCTAAATTTGAAGCCTGAAAAAAGGTTGAACCTATAAAGTACAAATGAGTGTGGGATAATGCAAGGCATAATTTACACGTTTGACTTCAGTAAGTAAGCATATCCTCTAACATAGTGTGGCTACTGTTTGTATAACTTCAGACGCACAGCCGGAATGATCTGCTTTCTTGAGGTTTAGAACACATTGTTACTAAGAGACTACATACATTTTAGTGAGAATATAAAAATACATTCATGAGGAAACACAGAACTGCCCCTTTGAATAAAAAGTGCAGACTCTGCAAAGGTCTTTTAGGATGAATCTAAGCAATATGCATAAACAAAAATGGCATTAAGCTGACACTGACTTTACATGCTACATGAAAAAGAAGTACCAAAATATTTTTGGATGGTGAGTGCCATTGAAAAGAAGTAAAGTCTATCTCAAAAAGTGGATCCTACACTCCCTGTGTAAACCATACAATAACAATAGTGAACATTTTGTGATTGGGAAATCAAGGTGACACTGGAAAAACAAGGTCATATTTTTCTTTTTTTTGCTCTGTGTGGATTCAGACTTCAGCAATCATTATGTAAAACTATGCTTTCTGGTGGTATTTTAACTTACTGCACACTATTTATATTCATACCCAGTTCCAGACAAAATACTTGTCGCTAATATCACCCTTTGTTTGAATTTACAGAACAAAATATAAGCATCTTAAGTTTCTTCGGTGCTGGACCTTGCGAATGCTGTTTTTTTGACACCAACCACATATTTCCTGCCTATGTAACTAATACAAAAATAGAAATAAATGTAAATGAATAGTCTGAGAGTATTTGCTTCATTGAAATGTCGTCAACATCAGCTGTAAGTAATAGCAATTTGTAACCTTTACTAGGTGCTTAACCCTGGAGGATATGTGGCATTACATGAGAGATAGAGGGACTGAATAAAACAATTTTCAGTATGTCAGGTGAACTTTTCCTTTCTGACACCAAAATGTAGCTCCTATTAGTGGGGTGTGGGCAAGAGGGAATAGCATGTTTAATTTATAAGGTGAAAAGTCACCTTACTCCTTGTAATAAGTATGGCAGGACCCACTTCCATATACAGATGGTAGAAAAATGCACTGCATAGTGTGAATGAAGATAGTTGTGTGGTACATTCACTTTAGTGTGAGAGAAAGTCCCTGATTAAATTCAACATGGTTTGGGAGTGGGGAAGTCCTAATGTTTCCTTAAGACAGAATCAGGTATTGCAGGAATGTTTCAGGTGTATTCCCAGAATATCTCTCCTCCTATCATCTCCTCACGCTATTTTCTGCTATGGACATGCCTCTTGAGGCCCCATTCCCCTGGCAGTAATTCAGTGTTGAAGGCCATTGATGCATTATTGTTGGGCGGCATCAAAAGGAGCACGGCCACCAGGTCCAGGGAGGTGATTCTCCCCCTCTACTCTGCTCTCATGAGACCCCACCTGGTGTACCGCGTTCAGCTCTGGGGCTCACAACACAGTAAGAAGTATGTGGACCTCTCATCTTACTGATTCAAAGCAAAATACAGCAAGTAAAATCTCTTATAATACAATTCTCTCATATAATAAGGTATTACCTCTTGCTGTGACTGCTTTAAAAGGAGAAACAATAAAAGAAGAATCAATAGAGTGAGATCGGCCAGTGTTAAACAATAAAATTAAAAATATTGGGAGCGCTTACTACCTTTTGTTTATTATGTTGTCCTTTCCCTTCTATTTTATACAGAATAGACATATTTCTTTAATTGTTGTGCCTACTTTACATGCCAAATAATGAGATGTATTTTCAAAGTAGAAATTGATGAGGGATGTGGATAGGACTGAATGTGACTTTCTGATAATGACTGTTTGCAAAAAAAAAAAAAAATAGAAAAAAAAAAATAATATCAGTAAGTAGCACTAGTTCTAAATTCTGTCCACTTCAGGATTTGAGATTTGAGGCTGTTTCAAACTAATGAGGTATGCAGATGTTATTATAATAACATCAGGGCACTGCAAGACATGCTTTACTGATTTGCTAACAAGCAACTTACACAGATGAACTTGCAAGGTCAGTCTGCAAAGCCATGAAATAGAATCATAGGAACATATAATCATAGAACATCTGATCAATAGTATGCACTCAGCCATATCTTGATGATTTTTTTAATCCATGGCATTGAAAAAAGTGACTTTTTTCTGTATAATAGAATTACAATAGCATTTTCGAAATCAATACTAATCTTAGTGTAACCGTGTTGGCCTAAAGATACAAGAGATGAAAGACATCTATGGAGAGGTAGTATTTTCTATCAGATCAGATGAAATAGCTGAGAATAGTTAGGTATGCTTTTTCACTGTTTCTAGTTTTAGCTTCTTGTCTAATAAAAATACTACTTCTCCCCACCATCTTTGTATTTACTACATTTTTTAACTATAAGCACTGAACCTACTGATGTAAAATGCAGGTTTGACTTACTGCTGAATGAGGCTTATTTAACACAGCAATATTTGCAAGGTTTCAGCCACTTAATAGTATTCTATAGGGTAGTGAATCAAGGAAAAGTCCACACTGAAATGATCAACGACTAGCATAGATCGGATATTTGAAATGGTGCAAGCTTTACTTATATAATTCACAATTTTATAACAATACTTAGCATTTGTAAATACAAGTTGATTTCTGCAACAATTACCTTTATAGATGTAAAACAAATCATTCCACCACATTGCCACAA
Source organism: Psilopsiagon aymara (assembly GCA_024733675.1). Taxonomy (NCBI): domain Eukaryota; kingdom Metazoa; phylum Chordata; class Aves; order Psittaciformes; family Psittacidae; genus Psilopsiagon; species Psilopsiagon aymara. Next base: position 8,009 of record JANRGW010019390.1, on the reverse strand, counting down.
ATTCATGTGTACAGTAATATGCTCACAACTGATGATTCATACTACAAGGGAAGCTGGAGAAAGTAGCTAACTCAAATACCAAATAGATCTGTGTTTTTCTTTCCTACTCTAAAGTTCATTTCAAAGTCTTCAAACACTGTAAAAATAATTTGCAAAAGTGACAAATATTCGTGCAAGGAAATGTCTCATTTTTAGAACAGGAGTGGCACACATAATCACACTTTATTCTGAAAGAAACTTCTGTAGATGTCAGTGGAAGGTTTTTTGTGGTTTTGTTTTTGTTGGTTTTTTTTTCCTTTTTCTGAATAAAGTGTCCAGGATTCGGTTTGAAGTCTTTCCTGTTGTCATGCAACACACTTCACTGTATTCTCCAGTCTAATAAAGAATTTATTTAATAAGATTTATAATGAAAAAATATTCTTCTATTACTAGAAAGGTTATAGCTGGAATTTTTGAGGTAAGACTCCATCAAGAGTTTATCTGTCAAAACAAAACAACGAGGACAGTTCTCAGTCACCTAATGAAGGTTATCTGTCATCTGAGATGCCCTAAAGTAACCTGCTTGACCTCCAAGTGCAGTTCTGCAGGTCCTTTGTGCTGCCCCTTTATGGATAGGTCTGATAACCTCTGTCTTAGGCATCCACCTATGGGACATTGAATCAATTTCTAAATCTTAGTGGGCTTTCAGGAAAAATTATAAAGCTGGGTCACAATTTATTCCACATTCCTGAAAGTGTAGACATCCAGATGGAGTGATTTTATATGGCACAAGAGAGGCAAATGTCCTCCCGCCAGTGTAAGAAATGGGGGATAGGCAGTATACCCTAGAGTACCTTAAATGTCACTAAGTAGGCATTCATTCAGTGGGCAACTGAATCAGTACCCTTTGTAAAGTCATCTACATTTAAGTGACTCAGTTGTGAACTGGATTCTGCCCTTGAAACTTAATCTGCCAGACCATCCTGTTAAAATACTGAGCTGTAAGCCACAACACAGATGCAGCTCATGTACATCAAGCTTTTGTTCTAAAGGATTTTCATTATTTTTAAGTTTTGCAGTCTCAGAGTAGGTACAGAGTTGATGGGCTGTACCATGAAATGGAACAGAGGGGCTGGAGTAGTCTTCCCACCCTACTCCCTTACATTCTATCTCAGCAACTTGCCATGGTATTTCTCAGTTTACTAAATTAGATGGGTAAATCACTCAGTGTTAGGGGCAGGCTGCACATAGCATCCCTTCTCCAGCCATACAGTAAGCCTACTGTGCACTTGGAGGTCCCAAGCCCTCCCCAGGGGGAATACTTTTGCACACAGGCAGAAAACCTGTCCTTCCCAGAGGGCCATACATGCAGGGCACAGGTCTCTCCCACAAACTACAAAAAGGAGGGCTGCACTGCAGCCCACGGAATACACAGCATCAGCTGTCCCTACTGCCACCTTTCTCTGGGCTGCTCCTTCACCACATTCTTAGCTGGAGATGGGTTTAGTGCCCATGTATTAAACCAAAACTGTAAAGTAAATTCTACATGCTTTCACTGTGTTACAAATGAACATAATATTTTGCCAAATAGACAACACTGTACTATGTTCTTTGAGTGCAGAGCTAATTCATTATAATGCAACTTCTATGCAGTAGCCATACAGCCATATAACAGCACCATAAGCACAGACACATAAAACCTGAAGAAACAGAGGGCAAATCAACTTGAACTATTTGGCTTCAGGCAGAAATTAAAGCAAGCCATGCTGAAAACTCGTAACCTTATGCTGCCACAACACCTGCCTTCAAAGACTAAAAAGCCTGACAGCACCAGTTGCAGAAGCTTTTCTGTTTAATGTTGGAAAATATGCATGCAACCAAAATTACATGTGTCATCTACAGTAGTGCAACTTCCCTTCAGTGTGAAGAGGGGAATGAAGAGGGGAAAAGCTGCTGTCTGGCATTTTCAACATGACTATAACACAAAGAAGAGCAAAAAAACCAGGATTCTGAGTTATTCTAAATATATCTTTCCTTCATGTGTGTGATCATATGCTTGTGGATACTAAGTACATTGTCCTGGCAGGCCAATATTAAGAATCATGGTTCTCATCTGCCATCAGCATCATGTGTGCAGCTCCCAGGGGAGTTAATGGGAGACAAGCATGAGAAGGCAGACTTCACCATATATTCTTATTCAAACCAAATTCTGATATATTTCTCTTGCACTATGATTCTGAAACATTGAGAAGGGGACACTTGTAGTCAAGAAGCAGTGCTCCTTTCAAATAACTGCATGCATCCCAAAGTGACATGCTGCATAAAGATAGGGTATGCTTTGGAATATTAATTCAGCTTTTTGGTTTTTAAAATGAACCCACCAGTCCTTTCAATGCAAGGACTGGAAAAGTTCATTTTTAAGATAACATTTATTATGCACATCAAAATGCTTCAATGCAAATAGGACAGGCAAGATCACACATTTTAAAAGCTTTCTGTTTTTCATTTTTTTCCTTTCTGGCAAACAGGAACCTTTTATATTACTTTTCATTATTATTTTTTACTTGCTTCTCCTAAGCTTGGAGCTATTTATGGAAATTGTAGTATTCATGTATGGTAGCTTCAGTCAAAGGTATCAGGATTGGTATGAGAGGAAAATTTCGACTGAAAGCTTGTTATTCACATCATTCTCTTCTCAGCTTGGCAAAGTTGAAGCATAACGTCATCTGTTCTAGACATTTCAGATTAGCCACAGAACTTTTCTTGGTGGTTCAGTGCCTGGTCATCCAGTCAGAGGAACAGTAATCCATATGGAAAAATTAGCTCAATGCTACTAGACTGGTGTGTAATACTTGAGCCTTAGTTAGGAATGTTCGCAGCATCTTGGGACTCTTTTCTTCCTTGATCAATTTCTTAAAATAGGATTCTTCATCAGAGGCTGAAAAGAGGAGGACTGTACTGAAGTATATTTTTTCCATCACCAAGTCTTTTTTTTTTTTTTTTCTTAGGAAAATGATACATATATTTTAAATGTCCCATGCAAAAAAAATGAAATAAAATAAAAAGTTACACAATTTGGTTAGGAGTTACATACTGAATTCCTGCATAGTAGTTTGGCTGATTTGCATCCTGGAATGACAATATACTTAATGTATAAATGCTGATACACCTGCCAGAAATCTGGTAACTCCCTGCATTTTTGAGTATGAAAATGTCTTGACGTCTCCTTTGAATAATTTTCAACTCTGTATTAACTCAGAAAAATTTCTGCTTAACAACACATACAGAATATTCCTTCCCATTTGAGACACAGTTTATTCTAAAGGGTTAAAATGTCTTGTCTAAAAGAAGCAGGTGAAAAGAGCAGTGAACTGAGATGTAAAATCTTAAAAGCGGTCAGGTAAAGGTCACCCTTTGTCAATTGACTTTGACAAACATCAGCTTAAAAGGGCATGTCAGACTTCAGAGGGAAAATTGTTAAATAGCTGTTTAAAATACAGATTTGTACAAAATAGTAGTTTTAAAAACTATGTGTTAAAAATGCAAATGAATGAAGCAATTGCATTCTGCTTTGCAACCAGTCTTCAAAAGCACCAATAACACTGAAAAATCAACCCCAAGTCTATTTTGATTATATTAAAATGGAAATTCTATTGAAACACTGAATAAACATATTAGGAAATATGCTCAAATGCATCTACTAAATTTTTTTTTTATTCAAAATTAAAAAACAGATAATCCAGTTGTGATTAGATGACTGAACTATACTACTTAGAAGATTGCTAATGTCAATTTTGAATTTATATGGTATCAATAAAAAGGGACACTGGCATTACATAAACAGTTCATTTTATACCTTCTGTTTAATTCTGTCATTTAGAGGTTTTGCATTTTTACTTTCTCCCAGTTTCTTGTGAGTCAAGATTTATCAATTAGAGGTTGAAAGAATTCACTTGTATTTCTGAGACTTACTTCATTAAAAAATGGAAAAGACTGAATACAGAGAAAAAAATCACTGTAAGTCAACTGCAAAACCCTGATTTCAAGTGAATCATTACTTTAAATGCATACAAAAAAAATCTGTACAGATATAACAGTCAAGCTAATTAAGATATATGGCTTTCACCCTCCCACTAGACTAGGAACTGGCAAACTAAATTAGACCATAAATAGAAAACAGATTGCGTCACACACCAGTATAAGTGTTAAAAAAAGGAACACCTTACCAAAATTGTAGTGACAACTACTGTTCTGTTCTCAATGGCTGAAGTGTCATTTCCAAGTGTAGGTTCATGCTGTATCAAAACTAATTTATCCATATCATTCCAGTAACCAACCTGCAAAATATGATGTATATAATTTACAGTAGAAAAGTTCACATTCTCTACAATTACAAATATAAATGATTATAAGAGCAACAGAGTGATCTGAAAAATCAAAGGAAATGCCGTCATGCTCATAGCCACACGGTATGTATCTAACACTTTGGGTGCAATATCTTGCACCACTTCTGCGCAGTCGGACATGGTACCACTGCCACTCAGCTGCTCCTGAACGATCTGAGCTACCTATTACAACCAAAGGCACAACTTAAATCCCATTTTCACTAGTTTGATGCCTTCCTGGGACGTAAATGAGATATGATAATTTTTGCTTTCCAACAGAAAATTTTCATTCCTTGATCCTCCAGTTTGTCCAAAGTCTTAGATGGAGGAGCAAAAGACACTTGGATGACAGTTTTGCAATTCAATTGATTATCTCAGTTCCCTGCTCCATTGTGGGCCTCTCAGGAGACACCAGCCCTGGGACTCATACAAGGCTTGTTCCACCTAACTGCTGTCATTGACCTTTTAGTACCTACATTAGAAGCTTTCTTTACACTCACTTGCAGACAGGCAACACCAGTGACTCAGCTCATGTAGAATAAGCACCCTTCCTAGAAAGGCGCTTGCTTTCCCCATTGACTCAAAAGCATGGTGAGAGCAACTTCACTTTAAAAATATCTCTGCTAAGTGCCTAAAGGGAGATGGAAAAAATTAGGTATTCCTCTCCCTGGAAGCATTTAGGATGCCATGACCCTCCCCAGAGCAGCCTTATGGTGACACAGCTGCCTTTTTCATTGCTGGCAGTAACTAGGGCCAGCTTTGAATCACTAGTTCTTGTATTCCCATAGAGAGAAAAAAACCACCCTCCCTTTTCCCTTTTTTGCCATTCTCTTTTCTGCAACTAGATCATGATTGTCTGTGGATCCTCTGATAGGTTCCTGGGGAATGTCTGCTCCTCTGACCCAGTGCTTGACAGCACTCAGCTCTATATCAGACAACAGAAACACAAACATGTCAGTAGAACAGTGCTCTAATCCCAGCCAGAGGGGCTCTCCAGGTTGCTGAGAACCTAATGAATTAAGAGACTGATCTTTTTTCCCAGGAAAGATGCAGACAGCAGTAGTGATTTTAACAGGTTCCTATCAATTCAACCTGGCACAGCTCACTTTTCAGAAGCACCTGGGGATCAGGCAGCAGCAACTGTCCCTTCCCTTCATCCTTGATTAATCAGGAGTTCACGAGACCAAGAGCTGGGAGAGAGAAATGCCTTGTCCATCTTACCAGAAAAAAAAAAAAGGGAATTTTAGCAGAAATTCCCAGTGTAACTTCAGCGCCAAAGGTTGGTCTGTACCTTGGATGAAATGACCTCAGTATGATAGGAACTGGCTAAATGATTAGATCCATTATACCACCAATATTGTTTCCAACATTATTGTGGAAACAAACTAAAATTCACCATCAGACAGGATTCTGCCTCTATGACACGGAGAAACAGTGATGTGACATGAGAGACTAGAAGTGCAGGGGAGTGTTTTTAGTTTCTGGTCTCATATAAAGAACCCTATGTATTCTTAAAACAGGCAACCTTCCTCTTAATTTTTACATTCACTGTTTCATTTATTACCTTTTTTGGGAAAAAAAAAAAAAAAAAAAAGCATAAATATGGAGAGGCAAGTCATTTCCGCAGTCCCTAGAGCAGTGTGCAAAAATACTCACCACAGAGAATTACAAATACATGAAGTAATTCATTATGAGTGAGTGAGATTAAATATGAGTGAGGTTTTTTGGTTTTGCTTTGTGGTGGTGTTTTTTTTTTAATTAGTGAAGTAAACAAGCACCTGATCAGAACTTCTGTCATACTTAGTTGAATATTCCTTTTCTCTTTGCAATGGCTACTACAGCACAGGAGCCTTGATTTAGGTGTCTGCAGCTAACAAGAAGCTTCAGCACTGCTGTTAGAGTGGAGAGGACGCTTTTCTTCCAAGTAAGATGCACTTACAAATATTGTTTTTATCCCGACAGCCACAGAGTCACAGACACAATTGATAACTGAAAATGTCAAGTTCTTGTCAAAAACTGTGATCAGCTAAAGGCAGAATATGCACACTAAAACCTGTCAGTTTGTGAAGCTCATCATAGTAGAGAATGATTGTTTTTTGTTGTGCAATTCCTTGCTGCTGGAAAGTTCAGAGGGAAAGCAGAAAATGAATGATGCATAATGTTATAAAAGTAAGTAGCATATGAAAATGCAGACAGAGAGGAGGTTTTTGAGGAGTGTCAGGCCTTTTTAAAAAGAATTTTAGTTTGTGTGCAAGGGTGTGAGCTTGCACGTGTGCATCTCAAATCTGTGCTAAAGTAGCTCCAGAAATGGATTACTGAGTAAATATACAGAAGATCTATCAAAACACTTGTGTAAGTATACAGATTCACAGTCATGCTGGGAGACTTAAATAACAATATGCTTTCCTATAAAAACATCAAATCCCTAAGGAAAAAAATTCCTCAAAGTATAAGATTGAATTCAGTGGTTAAAGTGTATCCAATTCTATTTGGGTTGCAATTGGACTGCTAAGCAGTCACATACACTTATGCAGCAGAGGTTGAATTTGTATTTTAGGAAACAATATTTAAAAAAAAATTCTGCCTCAAAGTAAGTCTGTGGCAAGTTTGTCATTTGGATGAAAACTGCTATTTCTGAAGGCCTCTGTGACTTGCAGCAACCACTGAGGTGCTCCTGCTGAAGCACACAAGTCACTAAGGGCAGCAGAACACTCAAAATTTTGGATAATTAATTTCATGTTAGTTGCCCAAGTTGGAATATAGAATCCAAATCCGAGACTGTCTTGTGCATATACATACACATATGTACACATATATATATGCACATATATATGTATATACTTTGTTTACTTTTTTTTTTCTTGATGACATGACGAATGGTGAAAGAGAGAACCACAGAATGATTGAGGAAGGAAGGGACCACCTTGCTGCACAACCAAGAGCTAGCTGCCCAATACCATGTCTGGGTTACTTCTGAGTATCTCCAAGGATGGAGACTCCACAACCTCCCGGGGCAACCTGAGTTTGCACCTGGTTACCTCCAAATTAAGAAGTGCTTCCTGATGTTCAGAATGCACCTTCTGTGTTTCAGTTTGTGTCCGCTGCCTCTCCTCCTGTACCTGGGCACCACTGAAAAGAGTTTGGCTCAATTGTCTTTGCACTCTGCCTCCAGGTATTTGTACACATCAACATGATCCCCCCGAGTCACTTCCAGGCTGAACAGTCCCAGCCCTCATAGAAGAGGCACTCCAGACCCTTAATCATGTTTGTGTTCCTTTGCTGAACTCTCTCCAGTACATCCATATATCTCTTGTACAGAGGTGCCCAGAATTGGACACAGCACTCTAGGTGCGGCCTCATCAATGATGAGGAGAGGGAAAGGATCACCTCCCTCAACTTGCTGCCAATACTTTGTCTAATGCAGCCGAGAACACCATCTGCCTACGTTGCTTCAAGGGCACATTGCTGGTTTATATTCCACTTGGTGTCCACCAGGACCTCTTGTGCCTTTCTGCAGTTCTGGTGTCCTCAACATAAAAAGGACATGGAACTTATAGAACAAGTCCAAAGGAGGGCCACGAGGATGATCATGGGACTGGAGCACCTCCCATGTGAAGATAGGATGAGAAAGTTGGGGCTGTTCAG
>JANRGW010019389.1:0-14199 GCA_024733675.1 Psilopsiagon aymara | reverse complement strand
GTGGGGGAAGCACGAGCAGTCTTGATGCCAAGAAAATGTAAAAGAAAATAAAGAAAATTGATTTTTTTCCTCGAGTAAAATTCCTGCAACAAGTGTCTAAGTTTAGATTGCATGCCCTTTCTGGGAGAGACTTTTTTATTTTGTATCAAGTGCTGAAGTGCCATACATATTGACAGTGTTTTATAACTAAAATAATGTTCATAAAGCCATCCTTTACAATCCAAAATACGTTTTAAGTTGCTATAGATACAGTGGCTTCTTATCTCTCCTCGTTGTCAATTTAGATAAATTATTCTTTTTGCTTAGCAAAAAAGCTAAGTTATATGGTGCATTCTGTCTTTATGTTACAGTTGGGAAACCAAAAAGGAGATAGTGAAGAAACTGCTAAATGCACATGATTCAAGGCCCTGTACAAAATGTGTTTTAAGAAATACATTTTAAACCTAGTTGGTGCATTGGATTTTTTTAATGTTTCTTTTGTTTACAGAAAAACAGGCATTTTTTTAAGTACTATATTGCATGTTAAACAGTATATAACTTAAAAGCAACTTGGTATTTATGGCAAAGATTACTTTTTTCCGTTTTCATTTCACTTCATTTGTGCAGTTTATTACAGTCTGGATGTTTCGACCCAGGACTGGAGATAGTAGCTTCAGCCACATTATAATGAAACTATATTTAAAAAAAAAAACTAAAAAAAACAACAACAAAGAAAATCTCACTCTTTTTTGAGACAATGAAAATATTTTAACTGAAATTTAGAGGAAGAATTTGAGTCAATTAAAGCATCTTATTTTTAATTTCATTTTTTTAAGTCTAATTAGCTGGTATTATGGAGCAAATGTGATGTTGAATTAATATATTTCATTTTCATAAATGTCAAAATATGCTGTTTTGACAACTTTTGATTGCTTTCAATCTGTTTAGTATTTGTAAACTACAAAAAGTCCTGTCTGTAGCACTGAAAGATGGGAGTAACTGCTAAGATCAACGTGGGATCCTGTATTCAGAACAGCCCTGGAGTAAAGAGTATTCTGGTATTCTGTGCTAGTATTGTTGGGCAAACATCTTCAGATGCATGGGAAGCATATGCTTAGCTGGCTTCTCAAAGATCAACTTTAATAAGAGCCATTATTCCTACAACTTTATATTTGTTATGTTCACCTGAGTGCACTTAGATCTGACAGCATTCACCTTCTTTTCAAGAACCTTGCATTTAGAAAGGAAAGGTTTTTGTAACAAATGTGTCATGGTTTAACAACATGTGAAGTATAAAATGATAAAATAATCTCCTAACTTCATGGAATTTGAGTCACTTAGATTTTTAATTTATCCTTAATGCGGGGATGAATGCAGGACAATGAACAACAACGCATCAGCACTTATCTTATTTAAATACTTGATCTCTGCACTTAATTACTCTGCTGTACACAATCTAGGCATTATGTAAACACTCAGAATACCACAGGCTTACCCAAAACCACAAGACAATTGTTTGAATTTTGCGGCTGTTCTATGATCTCCTAGAACCTAGCCTTGTGAGTCAAGTGTAGAGAGTATGCTTGTACAATAATGTCTGTAAATTTGATCTAAAACATAAAGATTACCAAAACTATAGATCCACATAAGGAAGAAATCCTATAGAATTTCTGAGCTGTTTTCAGGCTCAACCCCCAAAATATACCTATTTCAGCATGGTTGCAGTTTATTGCTATGAATAATAATATCCTTTCTATCTGCTTTAAGCTTTTCAATTCTTAATTGCAGCAGACACCTTTGCCAGAAAAAAATGAATAGGATTATGTAATTTATTTGCTCTCTATCAACCACTGTGTTTCAGTCATTCTTTTTTAAACTAATGAGAAAAAGCTTTTCCTAACTTGATTAATTCAATAATTTTGAATTGTCAGTTTCTTTACAGAGATGCAGCAGATTGCCTTTATTCTCTGCTGATATATTGGAACAGGTCTATCCTAATTGGGACACATCTCGAAAGAACTCATAATTTCAAAATAAGACGCATAGGAATGTCTCTTGTAAGATTTTACAATTGCAATCTGAATTAATTCTTTGCTCGTTTGCTCTCTGTCTTCCTAAGGGCGAAAGGAAAGGACTAGACTGGACAGGAGATTTTTTAAAAGATTCATCCTTTATATCTCTTCTAAGCCATAATATCATCCTAAAGAAACAATTTCCTTTTAAGGGAGTATTTGTTTATTTTCAAATACCCCATCACCTTTGATCAGCAAAGCACTATGGGGCCTCAGAGTATTCTCTGTTCACTGATACTGTCATTTTTGCATTAAGGCTCATCTTATGATTGATGAGTTTGACATAAGCAGAACAGCTTCTGATCCAGAAAGAATGTCTTAGTAAGACAGAAGCAGTGATGGGCACGGCCGATCAAACACTCTCCTGCTGAAACAGATATGTTGGGAAGGATTTCAGGGTCTTGTGTGCTCAGGAGTATGGATGACATGTGCTTGAGGATTTGAGATTAGAGGAACTGGGAAAACACAGCAGTTCCTGTTAAGGTTATTGGCAGGGTTTCTTATTCTGTCCTTTGCCGTTCCTCACCTTCTGGCAGCCTAGTTGCAGGGCAAAAGAACACCACCAGAATATTCCCTGCTGTTCTGTTGAATCTGGTTATATTTGACTGTCTGTCCAGCTGCAGTGAAACAAATATTTGTCTGAAGTAGATATGTCCTAATTATTTCTTATCCAGAAGGGCCTATCTTAGTCATATTGTCATGGAAACCCATATTTAACCCATTCACTATGATATCAGTGAATCCACAGAATTATTTTAGCCTATATGATAATTTGCTGACTTTCTTTTTTTTTTCCTTAATTAGTGATCATGAGAATATGTGCCAGGTGGAAAGAACTAAACACGCATTATATAAAAAGAGGGAGACTTGGTAAGTAGACCTCAAAGGTAACCAATATACCAAACAGTATATGTGTTTAGAGAAAAGTAACCTCCACTCTGTACTTCCACAACAGGTAGGGTGCTTAAGAGTGTGAGAACATATGACAGAATCCAAGGAGAATCAGGATTAACACCCATAAACAGGATTTAATAAAACAATGTGTGCTTACTAAATAAAAATGGTAAATGAAGAATAACTGCAACATCTATAGCAACATATTATTTTGGCCATGTTTCACAATCACTGTTTATGGTCTGTAACTGCCTTGGCTGGAGGCAAACTTGTTCAGAAACATTCAGCAGTGAGACTCGTGGCTCTAGCTTCTTCTGCTAGCTCAATGACCAGTATTGATCTACATAGGTACCAATGAGCATATTCTTCGTTGAGATTGAAATTCTCCAGAAGTTTAGGTTGGAGGAAACCACTTGACTCTTTCTCAATATTAGAAACAGAATTTAAATTCAGACGTGCAGATTTCCTTCTAGTCATCCAACAGAATACAGCTGTACACTTATGGAAATTTGTATACAGTGATATTTTTCAAGTTCATCTCCGAGCAAAATTATGTTTCAAACCTGCTTTCATCTGTAGGAGTCTTCAAGATCTTCTATTATGTAGTTAATCTGGTCTGACCATAACTTTCTTCTCTGATGAGAAGAGTTGCTGAAACTTGTATTTTTTTCCCATCTGGTATTGCCTGGAGGGAGAACTACTTTCCTTCATGGAACAGCATTTATTGTTTGGGCATTTATTTCCTTAATCCTGAATTGGATTGAGTCCAGAGGCCTTTGGTTGTGGAAATTTAGTTTTAGTCTTGCATGCAAAAATAATTTTGACTAACATTTTATTATCATTGATATTTACTTCTATGGCAGTAAAGCCACAGGCTGAAACTGTGCTTCTTTCTACTTGGAACAAAGTATAAAGACATAAACACACATTTAATCATAATCCCACCAACAGTTTACAGACTTCTTCCATGTGAACAGATGTCTTTTATAAAACATTTCCCTCTAAATTGCTTGGGCAAGTAATGATGACCTCACTGTCTCTAACTGAGTCTCCAGAAGTTTTATTCAAGTAAATATGTTCATTTTTAGTGCTTACCAAGAACATTTTCAATTAAATTTATTCCTAAAGGTACTGTTCTATAAGCTAGCAATTGGAATAGAAGATTTCAATTGGTAACATGTATTTAGAATTTAAACGGTACAGTTAAACAATATTAATGAATATTAATAAATAATATGTATGTATAGTGCATGTTTCCTAAGCTCTTCCTATCTCACCTTATACTCATATTATTGATAACTTTTTTTTTTCTTTTTTTCTTATTTATATGAGAAGAACCAGGAACTGTGGAAAAGAAAAAAAAAAAAAAAATTTGTTGCTTAAACAAAAAGAGAGCAAGGTACCCTTTATTAGAATATTCTGTTGACTCAAAATTCAAATAATTTTTTTTCCAAAATTTATTACAAGCCACTCAGCTTTCATGACGTGATTACTCTAAAAAAGATTAAAACTATTGTTAAGCACAAAGCCAAAATAAAATAGGAAGTATTCCTCCACTCTTTCATTCATGGGTGTATGTGGATAACTGTGCTTGCTGTATTTATCAGTAGCTGATTTTTCAGGGGTAGTCAAAGTGTTTTGCATAAATCAAAAAACAATCCAAGCAATCAATGGAAACACGTATGTATTGTTGAACAGTTATTCACCCCAACCACTAGTTTCAGACAAATTACACTGTGAATCTGCCTCTCTCTTATTGATTATAAAGTGGGTTCTACATGAAATATGTACCTACTTTTCAGTCTTATAAAACAAAGTGAAAGAAGAGCCAGCTCCTGTACTTCAGATATCATAAGAAAATATCTCATTGTAATAGCCAGATTTACCATGTATAATATATTGCAAATTTGGGTTAAAATAGCTGCTGTATAATTAGGCAAAAAAAAAAAAAGAGCAGTGGAATGGGAAGAGACAGAAGTTTAGAAGCCTTCATTTGGAAAAGGTGCATGCTGTGAGTAAATTGTGGCCCAAATAATCATTAGAAGTGAAAAATAAAGCTTCACCTATAAAAAAGCTCACAGTCTGATCTGATAGAAATGTTATCTTTGATTATAGACTCAACTGAAAAAAAATAAACCTGAGAAACTGCAATTGTTCCATAAATGTCTAGTTTGCTAACTCATTTGTTTGATCTAACTTAAAAAAAAAATGATCTTGACGACCTAATGAAATTTATCAACATAAAATTTGAAAGTGAAGAATTTGCAACACTTTTCATAAGTGTTCATAAGCTCATTTATCATACTTATTCAAAAAAAGGGGCACAAAACTTCCTCAGCTTTAATTGAAAGGTTTTTTCTTCAGCAACAAGAAAAATGCAAATACTGTAATGGACATCTTTTGGTTTGTGTTGAAACACGTGACATAAATTTAACTGCCCAAGTGTGGGGAAAACTTTCATCCAAATATGGATTTGAACATAAAGAGGTGAGGTAGAACCTTTGCCTCAAAGAACATCTTAAGCATGTGGAGTGGCATGAGGAAGAAAGAAATGCTTTAATGTAGAGTGCTGAGAGGAAGACATAAAGGTCAACATTTGAAGAGGGAAGAGAACACATGGGGTGAAACAGGTGAATATATGCTCATTTTACTAATGCACACAAGCAGAGTAAGACCTAGAGAGAAGTCAGTCATCTCCAGATGGCATGGCACTTTACTGAAACTTCTGTGCTTTCCACAATTCTTCCAAAAAGTGAGGAATAAAATGTGCCTCAGAAGTAAATTATAATTACTATGAACAGTAATCAAGCACAAATGTAGCTTTTGAGACAATTCTGTCAGTGTGAGAAGACATTTTTTGTAATTTATATTAAGTGGCTCAAGAAAGACTACTTCTTTAGGTAAGAATAATGCCATTTGAATTTAAAATAGACAATTAGATAAATGAAATATGAACTCTGTTGAAAAAATAAAGTAAAAAAAGTGAAATTTTACTCTCATAGAAGACTGAAAACAGTCATGGGTTGCTCAGATAACTAGTAATTTACACTCTGAAATGTCCTAATGACTAACGAAAAGATTTCCATCTCATACCTCTGTTGGCAGTAAGTTAATTTTCCATTCAAAACTCTATCTCATTTCCCCGAAATTTCTATATTATTGGCAGGAGTCATCCATCCCAGGTGATTAAATGTTTATCTTTGCAAAGGAATAATCTGTTTTCACTAGGATTGAAGACATCTGATTGTGGTTCACCAAATGAAATTTGCACCCAGGCAACCATCAAATTTTTGTCCAATATGTACATATATTCTTAAATTATGTCTCAAAATGAGTGCAGCCTTTTAAATTTTTCAACAGAGAGATTAAAAGGAGAGATGAACATTAGCATTAGCTTTACTTGTTACTTTCTTTATGCGAACAGATTTGAGAAAAAAGTCTTCTGGTGCAAGATAAGAACTTAAAGATGAAAGCAAGTTTAGACATATGCAACATAGGTACAAAGATGGAGAAATAGCAGAAGAAAATCAAACAGCTGCAAAGTTATACAAATGAATGGATGGAGAAAGAGAATTAACAAACTGCCCCAATAAAGAGTGGAAACCATTCAAGATTTTTGCTGAGTCTTATGTAAATCCTTCCAGCTTGACCAGGCTGACTAATTTAAGAAAGCAATTTCCTGCTGCCATAGAAAGTTGATTAAAGACACTGAAACACAAATAATTAGCAATGTCTAGTGGCCCTCATCTCAGGGGAGGCTCCAAAAGAAGAGAGCTGGGAAAGTGTGAGTAGATCAGTGCTAAGCAGTCTCACTTCATTCTGGAATTTGCCAAGAGTGTGTAGATGATTCCACTGCAGTGTTTCATAACCGCAGTGTTTCTCTTTTATCTGGATGATTTAATTTCACGTCAAGTTTTACTTTCATAGAAAGTTAAAAAGAAAGGCTATTTTCTAACTTATGAGCTTGAAATGTATGCAGCTAAGAACATTCTTGTCATGCATTGAACAGCATATTGAATCCTAAATGCAAAATATGAAATTCAAATTCTGATTCCATCTGTTGCCTGGAATGGTCCTATTATCATCTGAAACTCTACCGCTTGAGCAGAAAAAGGAACATGATTTTTTAAATTGAAGAATTATCAAATCATTCACCAAAATGGTTCCTTTTTGATTGGAATCAAAATGAAAAAAAAAAAAAAAAATCACTTCTCTTTGAGGAAGTGTCTCCCTCTACATAACAACCCCATGGTGCTTTATGAGTGTTAACATCTACAACAGCAACTTCTTTTTTCAAGCTGCTAACTCTAATTACCTCATTTTTCAGATGATAGATCTAAAAACTAGACGTTCCAAACCACAAGAATATCTATCGGTGTGTTTGTGGTGACTGGAATTTAAGGGAAGTAGCACCTGAGTAAACTTAAGAGAGAGAAGGGGAAGATCTGTCCCAGGGAAAGTTAGGCAGAACAGCTTTCTACTGAGAAACTTATTCTTCTAGGTCAATCCTATCAAGGCCTGGCAGAACTGGCCTGGTTAGGTCTGCATACAAACTTCATGATATATATATATTAGGTAGGAGTATTTATGTAAAAACATATATATGTACAAAGTACACACAGTCTAATTTTATCAAGTTATAGCTTACAAAATATATTTAGAATATATAATATGTTGTTACATAATAAAATCTTACATAACCAAACAACAGTCTTGCAATTAAGGTTTGCAAAATAAACTTCAATGGCAAAAAAACCCTAAAATGTAAAATGAAGGTATTTATAATTTAAGGCAGCTTTTAATCTATTCTTCTGGTATGTAGAAGCAAGAAGATACAGGCACTTCTGATATTTTTTTTTCCTAAGTCCAAACTTAACTTCATAGAAGACCAACACCTGTCTGTCCTAGGTATAGTGGAGAATCCAAACCATTGCAAGCAAATTGACCTGAACAGAGTATTACTACAGACTCATCCCAGGGCCTCACAGTCAGGACTATAATGGCAATACCAGCACCAGAGAAAACATTTCCTGATCCATGCTGGCCTTCCAGTGTCACAAAATAATAAATCACAACCATTAGAAGAGAAAATAACACGGCTTGCCCTACTGAAACACACTACACAGGTGAACGCACACACACACACATGCAAAAAAAAAAAAGAAGGAGGCAGGGGAAGACCTGCAGTCAAATTTAGAGGAAACTTTTCTAGCTACAAATTAGAAGAAGATGGAATACCATATAGCAGCTGTTCTAAAAAAATCAGTTCAAGGCTTAATATGGCTTTCATAAGAAAAACATTTCTAGGTATGTCTACAACCCTTAGCATTGAAATCAGACATGATTTTACTGTGGATGCAATGTTTGCTGAAAGATGGCAGTCAATGGGTCTGTTAGAGAGTTTGCTATTAATTAAATGTTCTTAAAGACCACCCCCCACAAATTCCAGGGACTCAAGAATGGAGAAAGAATATCTCATGTAACTCTTAATTTACATTAAAAGATGTGATGCATGGTTGTAAGTAGCTTAGACCCTATGGTGTATATAACATAACATGCTAGTCTTATTAGATGCAGTAACATGTACCTTTAAAAGCCCAGATGACTAAGGTGAAAAATTGACCAAACATGGGATATCATTTTGACGATACATCAGTGCTAGAAAGGGATAGACAAACAGCAAAGTTAGTTACATTGTAGTTGATTTGCAAAATAAATCTTTTGATAAGCATATTAGAAGAGGTTTAGATAACATTATACAGCACACTTCTACTCTGTTAATTCTGTAATCTATTACAATAGATTAAATTTAGA
Source organism: Psilopsiagon aymara (assembly GCA_024733675.1). NCBI lineage: Eukaryota > Metazoa > Chordata > Aves > Psittaciformes > Psittacidae > Psilopsiagon > Psilopsiagon aymara. The sequence goes on along the minus strand of JANRGW010019389.1, from coordinate 5,440 downwards.
AATTATGGCATTACTTTTATTAAGTAATTAAGAAAAATGGCTTTCCAAATATTGATCTTATAAAATCACTTGGCAAAAAATAAACAAAAAATCCCCCATCTTATTTTTCTGACTAATTTTAGAAGAAAACATCTTCAGAATCTCTTTGATATGATTAAATTTACTGAATAGAAATTTCTGTGGATCTCTGCAATACCAAATTAATACCCAAAATGCTGCAGTGGATTATTACCCTTTGACAAATTGTTTCTGATTTATGGTGTGATAGTCAATAAGAACAGTTTCTTTTTTTGTTGGTTCTGATTTTGTTTTGAAGTCTTTCTTCAGAGTAATAAATAGTGAAGTGAAAGTGAATATACTGAATTTTAGCACGTGTATCAAGAAACACACCTAACAGAAATGTTTGCTAGGACAGGCATTAATTATCTTACTGAAGTACAGAAGGACAGGAGCCTCGGTCATATGAAATCAGATATGAAATCAGAAGATGTATAGAATAGTCTTCATTTTGGTGAAAGCAACAAGCTCTGCCAATATATCTTTGCTATCACTTCACACAATCAAATTGTTGCAAATGAAATAAGGGTAAAAATGGTGCTGAGGAAAAAAACATTAAAAAAAAAGTTTGGTTTTCTTTTCCCTACTTTATTTAATTATCTTTAGGTATATATGAAGCAGCAATAACCTTGCTAGGTGAGCGCTGACTTTTACAGATATTTCTCTTCTTTTTTCTTTTTTTTGAGCACATTTTCACAGATGGGCTCTTTGTATTTTGTTAAATATTTGCTGAAAATTTTGTTTAGGAATCTGTTTGCATAATTCTCAAGTAAATTTTGATTCACTGAATTTTCCTTAATAGTCTTCAGGAGAAGTTGCATGGCTTACCTGGGTTATGATTATTAAAAGGATAGCTTTGCAATAAAATGTGCAATGTGAAATGTAATATAAAGAACTATTGTAGATAAATATTTATGCTTAAAGATTTTCAGGTATAAAAGTGATCAGGTACTTAATTATTTTGCAGAAAAAGAAAAGAATACAGATTAATAATTGCTTCAGAATGTAAATGAATATAAAATATTTTTTTATTTTGACACTTCATGTAGTTCTGCTGTAAATATACAGGATTATTTTGTAACAGTTTAGAGACTACATAATAAAATGTCAGTAGGGTTGTATATAAATTATGGGAAAATATATATTTGGAGAAATAAAGAGCCAACATGCTTGGCTTGGTTGTAAAAGGATGAAACTGTCTTTGAACACTCAAGCCTGAAGGAACTTGTTTTTAAGTTGTCCCGTTATATAGTGGAAACTGTCCAATACTTATAAATATCGCAGTACTTCTAAAAAACCAAACGATTTTGAAGTTGTCATTTTAAAATATTGAGTTTAAAATTAATTGCTGGCATCCCCTATCTTGTGTTCCAACCTGAATATATGTTGTACCGATGCTTACAGAAATCAATAGGGTCTTTTTCAATACAGGTAACACACTTTTTCTCTCTGTTCTGCCCTAAGGGCTTTAACATGGAAATAATAACCCGCTTAGCAGTCTGAGCCAGGGACAAAGTATCTGCTAAGTGGGTGCAATCAAGTCTTTGTCATGATTGCCTTAAATGATTGTTACAAGAGATGAGGATCACAGATGTAAAAGACTTTACATATTCACAATCTGTACGGAAGAACAGGTTGTATGGAAACAATTAGATCTGCTCTGTGTTATCTGCAGAGCTTCCTAACCCAAAGTAAGGCTTTTGCTAAGAATTTGGGTAGATCAAAACTGACTTAGCAGTTATTCCAATGAAGTGTAGTTGATTAAAACCAGGAAAGTAAAGTGAAAAATTTATGAGGCAATTAAATAGAGAAGTTGCTAAAAAAAAAAAAAATGGGTGGATCATATGCAAAGTTGGAGAAGTTATCCAATGCTTTAAGCACAGCTTCATGAACACAATTTTCTCTTTCAAGCTGTGAGTTTTCTTACATCAGTGGAGAGCTGTTACATGAGCATCTGAAGCTAATCTTTCTCTACTCACAAATCCCAGATGTCAGTGTTTGGGGGGAAACACTAGTAAGTTGGAACTTACACAACTTGTTCAAGTAGCGTTTTGGCCAAAGCTATTCTGGAATTAAGAAAGGACAACTGACCAAATTTGTGTTCAGCTTAGGCCTGGTACCAAGTCCTGAAGTTTTAAATTTGAGGGGTTCATATTAGAAATAGCATGCTGGGTTGAACATATTGTGCCACATCACTGCAATGAGTGTAATGGACTAAAGGAGGCCTAGAACAAAGGAGCTGCAAATTTCCATTTAGACTCATTGATGCAGTTGCATTTCAGGCCAAGGAAAACGTAAGAGCAGGACAGAGTGTGTTTGTGAGTGGAGTGAATTTGACATATAGCAGGAATAATGTCTGGCAAAAGGAAATCTTGTTTGCTAAAGTCATTATCACCTCTTATTCTTGAATCTAAGCTTTCTCCCATTCTTAGTCTTAGATCTGGAACACATGCTTTTACCCAAAAAGTTCTTTTCTCTTTCAAATCCCTCCTATTAGATGTAATTAAATAGATTGTACATATTTTAGGGATAAAAAAAAATGTAAAATTAAAATCCCAGACATGTGAAAATCATGTAGTAACTTTCTGCACTGATCCTTCCAATAAGTCTTTTTAATACTGTGAAGCAATACCCACAGTACTAACAATATAGCCTTCATAACAGATTTTGAGACCAAAAGCAACAATGATTTGAAAACAAAAAAAAAAATGCAAACCCACATTTTCTCCAGGTGCCTCTGTATTTCAGGGTAGCTGTATTTTATATGGATAGAAGTAATTTTTTATTTTCTAACCTGGATAATTTTAAGAGACAGTTTCTGAGGAAAGTTTTTGTACTGTCTTTCAACAAAAAGACTATTTTATTACTGAAGTTTAATTAAAAAAATAAATTGTTAATACTGAAGAAAATATTGCTTAAGAAATGAACCATATTCAGGCAGCTTGCCTGAAAGGAAACCCCCTTGTGCAGGTTTGATTCTTGTCACACCAGCAGATACCTGTAAATTGCTCTTCTAGCCCCATACCTCAGTACAAGTGGGAATCAGCGAAAGCACTACACACTCAGCTTCCTTCATCATGCGGTGTGACGTTTTTAAAACATGTTGAAATCTCTTATTGGGAGAAAGTTTTTCAGAAAATGTCCACTAAAGTCCCACCTTGTAGATTGCCAAATGGCAAGTACCTGACTGGGAGTAGTAATATCTTGCTTCATAACAGGCCATTTGTTTCTAAGAGCCATTTCTGTTATAGAATTAAGCTAACAGGCAATTCATTTTCCTAAAAAAAGTTCTAATCAGCTTTCATATTGAAGGATATGCAAATAGACTTCTTCACAAATCTTGGCTCAAATAGCTTCTGCCTTATTAGTTACAATAATGTGATTGTATCTTTTGTCTGAAGCACTGTGTTTTTTAGAAGATTAATGTCCTCTATGTTAGAAGAATAAAAATGTCCCCCATGAATTATGCTGTTTGGATAAAAGGCAGGGGAAAATCCATGACCAAATCTAAAGCAAATAGTAACCTAAAATTGAACTAAAATTAAAACTGAAACCAAAATGTTCAGGAGTTTTTAGGAACATTGCTAATAGAATGATGCACTGTAGAATATTACTCAGTGTTGCTTACTTCCTTTCTACAATGAAATAATTATTACATACTGGAGCTTCTGTTCTCTGACATTTCCTCTGCAAATGGCCTTTGAGCCCTAAGAGAAAGAAAAAAATATAAATAATTTAATTCCTTGTCTTGATTTGCCAACTGATGTTATCAATGATAAGAAGCTGAACAAACAATTTTCAGTCAAATGAATAAACTAGGACCACTGTGCCTGCATTTTTTTTTTTAAATTCTGATGATGTCTCTCTCAGGCCTTTATTTTGTTCTGTAAAGGGTGCAAGTTGATGAACCTTAAATGGAAACCTGAATTTATTATAAGTAGAAGAAAATACTGGCATTTAGATCCTTGAAGATAAAAAGATTTCAAATATCAGCTGAAATCAATGAGGCTAAAGAGCAAATATTCCTTGTCTGGAGTCTAGATATCCACATAACTTTGTTACCTAACTTACTACTAAATATTTAAACAGATTTGTATATACCAAAACCGTTATAATGAAAATAAACATTTTTTTTACTAAAAATACCAAAATTTGTTTTCACAGAAGTAAAAAGAAGGATTTAGAATGGTCTTTTATGTATACTGAAGCAATATTAGAAGTTGAGCAGTGTGATAGTTAAAATTTAATGTGTAAATATCAACATAGTATCAACATATCTTGTTCAAGAAGGTAAAATCTGAATGATAAGACAAGCTGTCACTGAATAAAAGAGTGATAGCAGCTTTTCTTCAAAGCCTTTAAATGGAAACAAATCATCATTTCTCGCAGTATTTCAGCTAAACCTCATAGAATTCATTGCCAGTTTTTATATCCATATTGTATTGACTTGTTCATAGTTTAAATTTGCTCAAGAACGGTCTCTAATTATGGGTTTTATTTAATTTTCAATGAATAAAAGGCTTATGGCCAAAGATGCTGGCTAATCTGTTGCTCCCTGTCTTCCCTCAGAGCTACCTGGCTGCAGGGTGAGTCCTCCCAACAGTTATCAATTCCCAACAACTAAAAAGACTAGATTGCAAACTGAGTGGAAAGATCAATTGGTTCATCCAGCCTGAACAATGCCGCTAGATCCAAAACAGGAGAACGAACTGCATCAGAAAAGCAAAAGAGTGTAAAATATAAGAATACAGATGCTGCTTTGGACAGCAGGTTCAGACTTCTGGCTAGGAAGGAAGGAAGAATCTGGTCAAAATGAGGAAAAAAAAGCATTAGGGGAACAAAATAAAACTTAAAAGGCTAATCAGCACACTCAAGACAAAATATTCACCTCTCGCTAATTCTAGAGAACAAACTTTTCTCCTAAAATTCTTTTTTTCCTTTTTATTTCCCTCCTATTTCCACATAACAAGGACATCAATAAAACTATTTTTACAGCAAACATTTTGACCAAAACCAGTTTCATTCCTATTAACACCACATTCAGTTGTCAGAACCACTCTTTCAATAACATGAGTGGCAAAGCTCAAAACAGCCCTTTATCCTACTAACTTTCCTTTATGCTATCAGATGATATTTTGTTAGGAACTCAATTTAATCTATGCCTATGCCATCTTGTTTAAATCACTTACTCTGAATACATCATTCTTATTCTTTATATGGATTTGAAGAGTTTCAAATTATTTCATTGCAGCTCATTATGATGGTGTGAGAAGTAGAGGAGGTCTTGACACTGTGTAAATGCTGCTCAGCTGTCCTGGGTTCGGCAGTAGCAGTCATTTTTCTCCTTCTTGGTAGCCGGTGTGGAGCTGTGTTGGTTTTTTTT
>JANRGW010019388.1:0-18898 GCA_024733675.1 Psilopsiagon aymara | reverse complement strand
AGGAGAATCTGCTCCAAGATGTTGCCAGGCACAGAGGTGAGGCTGACTGCTCTGTAGTTCCCAGCTCATCCATTTTCCAACAGATGTACATCCCTAATACTATTCCTGCTTCAGGTGAGAACTCCAACTCATACTGTCTTGTTCCTGCAGAAACCTACATTCAGTAATAATGTACTCTTTCCCTGAGTTTTGCTAAAGTGGAAGCTTTCTAACTGGTTTTTGTCTGTACAGATAGGAATTAATCTTGTATTTAATTTTTTTAGGAGGCAGTCAGAAGCCATGACAACAGGTAGCAGTGTTTGATACTGGACAGATAATTATTTGACAACGTCTTTGAGAAATGACTATCAAGTTCAGGCAAAGAGGTAGACACATTTATTTATTTGGTAAGATCTATCCATCTGCTCTTTTCTCTACTGCATAATACAAGTAAATTCTTATCATCTGCATTCTGGCCTATGTGAGTGTAATTTAGCCTCTGAAAGAAGAGCATGAAACCTGAATCATTCTGGGTCATACACCTGCATCTTCTTTTCCCAGAAACGAGGGCCTCAGGAGAGTTGATGCATTCAGGTCTCACCTGAGGTAAGAAAATGAATAGCATGCACATATGAGTCTGAAAACTGGGAAAGCCTTTGCAGTTTTGATGGAGGCACTATAAAATGCATCCAATTTGTCTGCTTTTTGCCTTCATTACAGCTGACAAACTGAGTGTTTTGTTCATGGTTTGATCTCTATTTTATTGTAGTTGGGTTTTTTTCTTCTCATTTGGTTGGAAAGGGTATGACAGAACAGGCTGCCTCTGCTTTTCCTGGCTGTAGCAGTCTGTGTCAGGTGGATAGAGGGGAGGAAAAGAAGGAGATTACAAGTCTAAATGCAGACTGAAAGACTCCTGACAAAGCACATGGCTTGCTTGCTGCAAAGGAGCAGATCTACAGCCAAGCCTCAGAGGTCAAGGAGAGGATACATTCCTAGAGACCCAGAGGGAGACTATGTGAAGGTTGCTGCAACCCAGGAAGGCAGTGCAAATTGCTGGACTCCAGAGCATCTGGAAGGAGAGGCTTATTCTGAAAGGAAATAGAAAACAGGGGAAAGATTTGTTTTAAAACATGTTATTTGTCTGCATTATCCAGTTCTGCATTTGCTCTGCTTTAAGAGGTTGTCTATGCTCAAAGAAAACAAATATTGAAATTACTTCAGTGTTTAGGGTTATGCTCATTCTACAGATAAGATTAGTTAGTACTACCTCAAGGCTAAGACCTCCTCAGAGTCACATCAAAAACTCATAAAACAAATGTTTATATATAAGCCTTCTGGGATGGAGGGCCCCTCTTCCTTACTTGGAAATGACTACAGAAATATCAGTCAATTATCCTTAGTGTAATTTATTTGGCCAGTCCTGCTGGTAGAAGGAGACAAGTAGCTATGAGAATGGACTGGAAACCATGGAAAAATAAGCTTGCTGTTTAGACTCTTGAAGTCAGTGGCAACAGCTAGTCTCTAGTTAGTACAAGAGATTTAACAGCATACTCTAATTCTGCTTTCTGTTCGCTCAGTTTTTGCCTGCTTTTCTATGTTTAGATGCTAAAATAAACCATTTCATATAATTTCACATAAGACATACTGCAAACAAATATTTCTATCCCATTTAAGAAATTACACATTTATAAATCTGTGGTTCAACATTACAAATTCATAGACATGTGGGCTCCCATACAGCCAGCCAAGTTCTCTGCTGTCCTATATCCTCAAGCAATCCTAGTGCAATCCAGGAAAACAAATGCATAAGCTATAGGACCAGACTATCAACAAAAGACATTGATCCCTCTGTAAATGTATTATGCTTTCTTTTTTTAACCCTCTTCCTTTCCTGTTTTGGGATAATTGGCAGTGTTACTGAACACAAACTGAAATCCAAATGTCCCACGCTTTATAGAATCATTGTCATCAAAATCCTATCTGCATCATCTTTATTGGACAAATCTGCACCATATTTTGCTTTGTCAATATCAACTTTATTACACTAGCTAGCTGAAATATTAATGGATTGGTTTAAGAGAGTAGTGGTTGGCAATAAGTATAATTTTGATTGCCTGAGTTGCTATATTTAAGCGTGCTTTGTTGAGGCATCCAGCAAAGAAAGTATGTAAGTAAATTGATGCCGTGAAACGGCAGTATTCCTGTGATGAGGACTTGACGTTTGTGATACAACATGTGTGGATTTACCTTCAGGAATTACTGTGCAGTTCACAGGAGTTTTACAAATTGTTGCTTTCAGAAATACGTTATTATTGTGAGGAAGAAGGCAGGGCAAGCGCCATTGTCATTGCTGTAAGTATTTGTAAAGGTAGCTACTCATGCTAAGGATCAGGAAAGTTCTTCTTACCTGCAGAGACAATGAAATGACTGTATTTATGTCAGTTTTTATAACACTGGGATAATTATTAAAGGGCAAATATTGATATTGTTGCTGGGGATAATCCCAAATTTGGCAGATTGATGCTTCTGAGAATTCTTTCACTGTCAAGTAGTAAGCTGCTTACACAATCTAATTTGTCAGAAGTTACTTAGCCAAGGGAAGTGTCAAAATCGCTATTAAGATGAAGACATCTGCTTCTGCATCAGAACAGCAGGGAAAGCAAATGCTGATGAAGTTTTCAAAACAGTGAACATGAAAAGTAGGGGATGCAACAGAAATGTGTTAAGCAGAGTATTGGTACTATCAAAGGCTTGTTAAAAGGAGTCCCAGAGAAAGACTTCAAGACTTCCAGAAAAGGCAGAGAATGCACTCTTGAAAAAAGGCAAAAGCCTTTCCTTTATGTCATACTACACTGTGCTATATTAATGTGTATATATATATATATATATACACATAGCACTTGACAAAATAGGGTACTATTGTCAAATTTGATGGCAACACTACATCAGGAGTTGCAAGGCCAGCCGATTGAGGGAAGTTCTTACACCTTATACTCATCACTTGCGAGGCCACACTGAATATACTGTATTTATTTCTGAGATTCCTAACTCAAGAGGGATATTGAAAGACTGGAGAGCATCCAGTGAAGGGCTATCAATATAAGGTAGACTAAAGTACATAATATGAGGAGAAGCTGAGGGGTCTGAGCTCATTCTGTCTGGTGAAGAGGAAGTCCAGGGCAATATAACAGTGGCTTGCAATCACTTGAAGCACTGGAATGGGTTGCTCGAGGAGGCTGTGAAAGCTCCATCTCTGGCAGTGTTCAAGGCCAGATTGGATAGAGTCTTGGGTGACATGGTTTAGTGCAAGGTGTACTTGCCCATGGCAGGAGGGTTGGAACTGGATGATCTCAAGGTACATTCCAACCCTAAATGTTCTGTAATTCTATGGTTTCTCTCCAAGACAGCAGAGGCAAAACTCTGCTCAGTAGTGGCAAATGAAATAGTAAGAGACAACAGCCACAGATTGCAGTTCAAATTGCTGAGGAGGAAAGACTTTTCCACAAGGAGTATGGTGGAGCACTGGAACTGGCTACCTATGGAGGTGATTGAAATCTCCACCCTTGGTGCCTTTTATGACTCAGCCAGACAAAGGCAGAGCTGGCCTGACATAGTTACGTGATAGCCATGCTTTGAAGGAGAGGCTGGACAAGACATCTCCAGAAGTCACTTCTAACTGGTGTTTCCACGATTTGATAAAATGAATTGAATAAATACAGTTTACAAAATATTTAGGAATAAATTTGATCATTACAGACTATTTGGCCCATTATGTAGATGAGTAAACCAATGCTTTTAAATTTCTGGTTTTGTTTGTTCTGGCTCTTTCTGTTATAGCATTTCTAGAGACAATTAGAAATGTGCCATATTGTAATTATCTTATAGGGCTATTACTCCTCATATGGCAAGCTAAATGTGAGTCTGGGAAAGAGAAGAATATAAATGATCACTGAAGTCTTACCCAGGTTCTGTGCTTATATACTCTTAGTTTTAGGGGAAACTTTTTCATCTAATAATGTATTTTGTTCATGATGATAAAATGTTGTCCAAACATTGGCTTGAACAGTTTCTCAGAACACATAAGTGTTAATATATTCAGTAAGCTGCTTTGCAACTTTGAAGAACAGGTTAGAACAAGAAGTGAAGAATAATGTCTCTTGTTAATTGAATCTGCAAACAGAATTCAGGGGGGTTAATTAAAATGTGGTCTGGGCAATCACTTTTCTATTGACAAAAGAAATTAAAATATAGGCTTTACATCTTTATAAAGAATAGTTCGGAATCTGATTATGTTCACATAGGCATAATCGTAGAGTGTTTCTGTTGATGCTAATTCATATTTATATTAGAGCTTCAGAATTAAAAATCCATTCAAGCATTTCTAGTAATACAGTACCTCCTAGCATGATACTTAACATTGTTTTAGTTTTAGAAGTAAAAGTAGTAAATGAGCAGTAAAGTTTCCTGAAATGTAAACTGATACCAATTTATCCTTAATTTGTAGTTAATGCAAAATTTAATGGAGAAAACTTAAATTTGTCATCTCTTTGTTGAGTTCACTTTTTCACTGTAATAATTGATAAATAAAATTCACACTCAGACACTTGTTAATAATGCAGGGATTTGAAACAACGGTAACAATTACAAGAAATTATATAACCATTATTTAAACAGCAGCTTTCTTTAATTTGAAATAGCAAGGTTTTTTTTTCTTTATATAATATCACTTTTAGCAACACTGGCATGAATACTCATTTAGAAGGAATTTGTTCTTACACTTCACATTCCCCTGAGTTTTGCTGAGAAGCAGAATTTAATATTTTATTTCAATTGATACTTCTGGAGAAGAGCAACCATTTTGTTGTAGACAAGAGATACCAGCCTGTAGTCAGAAATAATAATGTCTTATATTTAATAGACTTGTTTCTTCTGCTCTATACAACTTTTAAGACCTTTTGTGCTCTTAGGTATGTATGTCATGAAAGCTACTGATTTTTTTGTCTGCGTCAGGGTTGGTAATTTTGTCTAAAGTTTCTGTCTGTGCATTGGGGCATATTTATAGCCAAGTTACAAAACAATTATTTTCATATGCAGCACAATGTCGCTATGATCACTTCCCAGTTCCAAATGTTTTAGATCATAGAATCATAGACTGGTTTGGGTTGGAAAAGGCCTTAACATTCCAGCTCCCCTGCCATGTGCCGGGCCTTCTCACACTAGATCGTGTCACCCAAAGCTCTGTCCAACTTTGGACATTAAATGAGAATGGCTGAGTATTTGATTCCTTCAGCATAATGACAGGAATAATGTTAATTAAAAATATCCATTTGCTAAGGGTTTACTTCACAACTGTTATAAAAGACTGTAAAAAAAGCCTGGTAATACTACTTATTGTGAGGAGGGTCACAAAAGACTTGGAGTTTCCCCTAATAAGCTCTGTGGGCATGCATTTAGTTCTGTACAGAATTAGTTGTGTTTCTCCAGAGATCCTCCACAAGCACCTCTGGGGGAGCTGCTGTTGCTGATCAGTGTGCGGGGGTAGCTGCATGGAGCTTTTCTCAAAACTCAAAAGAAACAGCTGTGTTTGCATTACTCTGTTTCTGAATTTATGTATCCCATTTCTCAGTCAGTTAATTAACTCCAGGTTCACCATGTTAATTTGACTTTAGTGACTTGATTTTGGAGAGGTATTCCTTGGTGCTAACTCAGGGAATTCTGTGTTGAATTCCATTGTGTGGCATATTCATGTTATCCACAGAAATCAGCCCTACGTCCCCCTCCTTTATAAACCTTAATTTTGCAATTACATTCCTGGTGCTACTTATGAAAGAGAAATCCCAGATGCGGAGATAACCTGTAAGGTTATTGGGCAAGTGAATTTCTTTTAATGATACATGAAACACTAGAATGAGGTCAGAAATAAATTTTCTTCATAATATAAGATCATGGGATACTGCAGGTTACAAGGGACCTCAGGAAGTCTCTAGTCCCATCTGCTACTCAAAGCAGTCAGTTTTAGATTAGATCAGGTTGCTCAGGGCTTTATTCAGTCTAGTCTTAAAGCCTCCAAGGAGGGAGACTGCACTGCATCTTTTGGCCAACTGCTCCACCACTTGACTGTTGTGGTGGAAAGGCTTTTCTTTATATACGGTTTGAACCTCTCTTGTTTCAAGTTGTGCCCACTGCACTTAGGACTCCAATACTACCCTTAAATCTTCGTTGACTCCTTACCTGTACCAGGGTGGGGAGAAGATACAGTGCTATGGTGTCAAAAGGTGGATCTTTTACAGAATTGGAGCAATGTACAGACTGTGATATATAGAATCTTAGAATGGTTAGGGTTGGAAAGGACCTTAAAATCATCCAATTCCAGCACTCCTGCCAGGGCAGAGACACCTCACACTAGACCATGTTGCCCAAGGTCCTATGGATGACTTTGTCAAAAGAATCAATTAGGTATTTTACAGTACCTCATTATTCACATGAATTAAAGCTGTAACTCAACTCCAAAGCTATTGTTTAATATATGTAAGACCTTTGAAAAAAATACAAGAGAAATAGACAAAACTGGCTGAAAGAGGAAATAATATAAGCAAAGAGTGGCCTTGAGACTTACTACTTTAGAATTGGGTGGTCTCCTACAGTGTTGCCACAGATATAAAGAACTGACATTTCTACAAGACAAAGAAAACATCAAATTGGTCTTAGAAAGTAAAAAAATAGCAAATCAAGAACAATGCATCTCAACCCTGTCAGCTGCAGATGCCTGAATCAATTACTTATGTGTATATGCTTTCATGAGAGCTAGGTGTCTGCTCAATGGAGAACTTATCAATATAGTTCATGGAGACAGTAGAGTATACTCATGCTTTCATAATAAGTAACCAGTTATTCACTTGGTCAAATACAAGTATGGATTAAAGTATGAGCTAAGCAGTTTTCTAGATTTTATTGATTGTTTATTAGACTTCCATTATATATAGGGGTAGTTTACTTATCTAGTTCATATGTGTACACTTATTTTAGGTACCTTAATCTGAAACTAAATTGTTATCCCAAAAGATAAATAGAGATTAAAGTTACCTTCACATCTATTATGCTATCCAATATTGGGAATACTTAATTTGATCATGTAAATGCTTTATTTTATAGAAGCTTCCAAGACAACACAATTTTTCCATGCTAAAGTATTCTGCTGCTTCCCACTCTGGTGCTGAGATTTTGCAACTTAGAGCTCAGAGGTTTTTGACTGAATGTAAACCTTTTGGCATTGCTGAGTGTCCATAATAGTGTGTGTATCCATGGTAACTGCAGGAGAGAAATATGGGTATATAATCCTTCTTAAGTAATACAATGTTATGTTTTTCTTGATAGACAAAGAGATGCTAGCTAGCCATAAGCATATTAAACAGCCTGTGAATATCAAAGTTCCACGCATACTCTTAACCAGCAAAATGGAAATTGTTTTAATAAAATTGTAATGTGTGGTAGTTCTTCAGGAATACACATACAGAATTTCTGAAGCTCCTGTTTTGGACAAAAGTGGGCAAAGTAACTTCAGAGCAACCATTCTGGTTAAACCTCCCTTCTCTCAATCGTACACTTTAATGGAAAATTCATAACTAACCTTGCCATTCTTGTTGCTTCCTGGGAAAAGGGCTAAATTATTATCTGACTCATCAAAATGGAATTTACGCCCTTTTAACGTGCTATATTCCTGTGTGATTGTCTAAATACGGTCATATAAATGTTTTGTACACTGTAAAATATTCAAAAATCAGCATATTGAGTGCTTTGCTATATTTTTAAGTAGAGTTTTTTCCCTGTTTGTTTGCTTTATTAATTATTTTTGCTTAGCAAAGCCACAGAATATTTTAGACACAGTTATGATTGCTATTTAACCCCCCAAATACATGGATACCACTTTTGGTTTATATATTCTAGCTTTCATCCTGTGAGTCTTGCTAAAGCCTCTAGGTAAAGCCTGTAAGACTTACTGACAAGAAATTGCACGTTCCTGCAAGTAAAAGTAAGCACAAGGCACACTTTGGCACTGATGCTTAAGTGAAACAAGCTTTCTATGCCTAGTCCCCCTTAGCATTCAGGGTCTACAGTGGTATGCATGTGGATAGAAAATAGGTGTACCTGAAGAGACACAAATTGAAAAACAAAAGCTATTTTGCTGTACAAGAGAAAGAAAAAAGTCTGATTTTGTATGTAGGTAAGCTGTTTTTTAAAGGAAGTTTTTTCCAGTTTTCCATGAGTTTTCAGCTGCTTTTTAATGGGACATCCAAACTGAAGAAGGAATGTAAGCATAGGTTCTGATCCCACAGCAATTTTTTTCTCCAGCTCTTGGCCCACATAAATTTGGCATCTGTGGCTTCCCAGCCATGAAAGTAGTCCATTGAGTGGAAATCTGGGGGTTTTTTTTTCTGTTTTCTCTTTTTCTTTCTTTCCATCTATGAGATATGTTTGGTGTTTTGATGTCCTTCACAATGTCAGAGACTGATTATGTTTAGCACAGTTCTATTTAGAGAAGTAAGACTGAGAGTCCTCAAGTGACTGTTTTCTGACACCATTACTCAGTGTATTTTTCTCTGTATTCTCTTTATGCAGCCATTGGGGTGGGGAGAGGTGAGAAGATAATTAAATAAATTTACGACCATTGTATTTTGTTCAACAATTTCTTTATAAATCCAACAAAGATTAGAATGAGGCAGTAGCTCCTGAGGATATTAAACTTGAGAAACCTGTCATGGTAGAGCCATCATTGTAAACAGGGAAAGGTCCAACATAAAAATGGTATGGAAGAAAATCTCCATTTTGGACATGGATTGGACAACACGAACAAGGACTATAGTCCAGTTTCCCTGTAAGTATCTGCAGTTTTTGAGGAAAGAATCCCTCTTTAGTTTTCAGATTAAAAAGCTTCAAAGTACCTCATTCCCACATCAGGAAAGTAGGAAAAGAAATGATCTAGAGTCGGCAGATTTATATTCAGACTATATATTCCATTAACTGCATATCTGATGTTGAAGTCTATGATAACCTCAATAAATTGGAGTAATGGAGCTCTAGAAGAAAGATAAAGTGATTACAAAGAGTTGCAGGACTGGAAAACCTCTTGGGTGGTCATACATCACACACTCCTATTCCAAAGGAAGAATCAACTATAACTTTTGATTTTTGATATTTGTTTGTCTACTCTGTACTTAGAAACCTCAAATGACTTCCCAAGTTAATGACTTCCAGTGATTCAGTTTCTTTCATCATTTAGTCAGTTTTTCTTATAATATCTGTGCCAAATTATGCAGCCTGCATGTATTGTCCTGTGCCTGGACACATTCATAACTTGTAATCATGGAACCAGAACGATCTAGTCTGGTGATGTGCCTTTTGCCAGTAATTATTCTTCGAAAGGAAAAGGCTGGACTGATATATTAAATAGCTTTGTGCTAAATACGGAGCTAATTGCTTTTTTCTCACTTTAAGGGTTGTCCTGGCAGTGTCACAGTATGTTTCCATACGTGAAGTGAGCTGGTTCAGTAGTTAAAAAGGTAAATGGCAAAGCCTACGGAAGTTTATAGCTACTTAGAAATAAATAAGTAAGCCTTCAGTATTTTTAACACTGCTCTGAGCAATATGCATTTAAACTTGTGGGACCTTTGTATAGTTCCTCTAGGTAGCTGCATGGATGGGAAAGATCACCCACTTCTTATGTAAGTACATTCAGTTCTCTAGGGAACCCATGGATCTGGAAACCTGTGCATAAGAGTAAGTGAACTGGATGTAGTTCAAACATCATCCTTCAACAAACACTCAAAGAACTCGATAAAAGTATCCATGAAGTCTCTTTGCTCTTTTTCTTAGTGGAGTCTGGCTCCCGGAGCAGAAATAAATTATGGAAAACATTGCATTAACACAGGAAGGAGGAAGGGGTCTTGGAAATAAAGGGCATGTCCATGTCTAGATTGCTTAATCTGCCACAGAATTCCCATTATCTATCCAGATATACAGGAACTGTGGTTATGGGTACTGAATCCATTTGTGTTGAAACTTGTTATAAATTCCATTTGCCAGGAGAATAATCAATGGAAATTCCACTCGCACATCCTAGTTTATTCATCTTTTGGCTTTCCTTGATTTACCATGGGGTGAGGGGCAGAAGGGAAGGATCAGTTTCCAGTTAAAGTGCCACAATAAAGTGCCTGTAAAGTTATCTAGTTGTTTGGCAACCCCCTCCTGGTGGACCATAGCATGTCACTTAGAAGATATACATATCTATATATATGTAACTGTGATGGCCTAGAAGTTTCATCTGAAATATTACTTTGCTGCTTGTTTTGGTTATTTTCCATATGCTCTACCATCCTATTGGAGATCTGTGGAAGTACTTATGTGACCTTCCTAGCAATTTCAAAAGAAAATCCTATGAAAGACTTTCTTCATGATTCACTCTAAACTTTTGAACTTATTCTGCTGACCAGCTCCAGTAGCATTTATTAACCTTATAGGTATGGCACAAAGACCCTCTTTTTCCCTTATTTTAATGTTTAATGTGGTGGGGAAAGGAATTTAAAATCAATATTAAACATTATTTCTTAATTGGGTCATTATATTATGCATAAGTTTCCATAGAAAATGTAATTTTGGTGATATAAGTGTATGTGCTGTGCTACAGAGGATGTATGATTTCACTGCAAGAATAAGATTTTTATTTGGGGTTTTTACTCAGAAGACAGCTAAGAAAAATCTCAGAGCTTCCCAAAACCACTCTTTCCAAAGAAACCACAGTGTTACAGAGCCCTTTCATCATCCAGCGTACAGTACTGTAGGACACAAAAATATACACTGTACTACTTCAGATTAATTTATATTTGCAGGAGAGACAGTCTCTGTGAGTATGTGCAACTATGAAATGTAACTTTTTTTTTTCCTCTTGACTTTTTTAGCTGCCTCACCCATTTTATTTGAACATATGGTGTGTGAGGGTGAGCAAGCTCTGTGTAAATGTTTGGAAAGAGTTTCTGTCAGACAATAAAACTTACAAGAAAACATGCTTCTCATTTAAAGTGTATTCACTAGAACTATTCCAGTGTTGGAATCAGTTCATTTGTGTAGCTTGGAGGCATTAATCAGAGCAGAGAACTGTAAAGGCACCAGAAAACTCAAACTGTTACTAGGAATCCAAGGTATTTTTTTAAAGCATTTCTTCTATTCGGCATCACAGTCTTCTTATAGAAACCTGGACCAGTTGGCAGGCAGGAAACCTCTGATAGTGCACCCGAAAAGCCTGCAAACAAGAAGATGGCATGCTTTTTGCAAACCTGGAAAGTGTAAAGATTACAATAATTGTTGGACCAAAGGGACCCTCTTCAGGCATAAATAGCAAGACTCCTACTGTCTTCTCTTGCAGAGGAACTCAGCTGCCAGCAAAAGCAGGTGCTCTCCCCCTACCAGTGCTCCAGAGGAAATATTTAGTGAGTATTCACAGCTCTTTTTACAAATTAATATGCTCATAGTGTTTTACTTATATTTGTATAGTTTTCTCGAAGGACAAAAGCATTTGAAAGTAAGTTTTAAAGGCTGCTGTTTTAAACAATTGCTGGATTTCAACAGTCTGATGCAATTGCCATACTAATTTAAAAGCAAAATTTGCACAACCTGTGACAGCAACTTTTAAAAAGTACTGGGTTTTAACAGCTGTGTAGTTTAAACAATCTGAAGGAATTACAATGTATTTTTAAATGCACAAGCTATGGCAGCACCGTAATTTATATAAATATGAAATGTATTTGATTTTAAATGTTATGCCATAAAACAGCCCTTGTAGAACACAAATTTAAAATAAATCATTTCTTTTGGCAAGGGAACCTGCAATTTAATCTTTAGAAGAATAAATATACCACTAATGTTTTCCACAGAAACAGTTGCTACTCTAATTAATCCAAGATGTGAATCTAATAAGATTTCAAAAGAAAATCAGAAACAGATTTTTCTCAGTGGTAGGACTATGGGCAAGGTTAAGATATTTTTATTTTCATTAGAAACTCTTGTCTCAGGTGGAGTTAGAGATTTGTAGCATATAGCATGAAATGATCAAATCTGAAAGCATTATAATAATGTTTTTAGACGCAGAACAGTTTTAAGTGTTTCAGATGCTTTCTTTTTCGGTTATAACTTATGGTACATTACATTTTATTAGGTAACTGTTATTCAGTTTTGAGTTTAGAGTGACTAATGTTGCTAATGTATTTTTTTCTTCTTTGTGTGGAAGGGAATGGAAAACTTGACATTTGTCTACCGCTCCTGTAAAGTTATCTGGACATTACTTGTAACAATACTAGGTTATGCCAGCAGCTTGCCTGTGGGTGATGATTCTATTTGCACAACGGAGGAGCTTGCTAAATACAGCATAATCTTCACAGGGAAATGGAGTCAGACTGCTTTCCCTAAGCAGTACCCACTTTATAGACCCCCAGCACAGTGGTCATCAATGTTAGGTAAGTGAAGTATGCCCAGTTTTTAGAACAAATAAATCTTTTGACCACTGTGATCTTTTTATTTCTGAACAGTCAATTTTAAGATAACTAATGAAAAAGGAAAAAAATAGCCAAGTTATTAAGAATGCAATGCAGACATGTGAAGTATCCACAGTGCTTTCAAAAATCCACAACTGTTTTCAATTGACTTCTGTATTCAATTGGCTGCAGCTGAAATAAACAGAGATAAGCCAAATGTTTTAGTGTTCACTCATTTTTATACACTTTTATTTTAACCTCAGAAATAAAACAGAGAAATTGAATAAATAGGGACAATCTAAACCAGACTTTTATGTCATGCCATGTATTCACTCAAATAGGTGTTACTCATAGTTCTGACTACAGCATGTGGAAAAAAAATGAATATGCCAGCAATGGTGTCCGTGATTTTGCTGAAAAGGGTGAAGCATGGGTATTAATGAAAGAAATAGAAGAAGCTGGAGAGAAAATTCAGAGTGTACATGGAATCTTCTCTGCTTCTGCCATTCCCAGTGGTACAGGACAAACATCTACTGAATTAGAAGTACATCCAAGACATCCCTTAGTAAGTAAACATACATATTAATTTTAAAAGCTTATTTTATGTCAGTAGCACCCAAAATCAAATATTAGAATTCTCACTCATAGGAATAATATAATGCAAAGTGCTACTAAAAACCTTGTGACATTGCAGGGAGCACTGTGCAGTTTCTATAAAGGAAAACATTACAATGACACTTCTTACAAAAAAAAAAAGTTAAAATAACTATAAGCAGGACTAGAGCATTTTAAAAAAAAGTGATGCAATCCTGATGGATCATTTTGTTTCATTAGGTTTCATTTGTGGTACGAATTGTTCCAAGCCCCGACTGGTTTGTGGGTATTGACAGCCTAAATCTCTGTGAAGGAGACCACTGGATGGAAGAAGTATCAGTAGACCTATTTCCATATGATGCTGGAACAGACAGTGGTTTCACATTTTCCTCTCCAAACTTTGCCACTATTCCACAAGACACAGTTACAGAGGTAGGTGTATATACATAGCTTAGCACTTCATACCTGTGTGTTTTGAGTCCTCCCTCTAAAAAATAGCTATCCTATGAGTACACGATAGGCCCTTGTGAATCTGATTTCAGTATTTAAGAGTGCTGATGCTCTCTTTGTGTGGATTTATTACATAGCTGATAATTCTACTGCTTTTGTTTATTTTCTGTATCATTCAAATTTATGCAGATGGTTCATGAAAATTTGGCTCTACATTTAAAGTTTTTCTGTAAAATCGGAGTATTTTTATATCATTTTTAACAATTCATGAAATGCCAGGAAAATAGAAGTATTCACAAAAGTCCTGGCATTCCTAAATATGTATCTAAACAGGAAAATTCTTGGTAGTGAATACTGATGTGGGGAGGAGTCTTCAGTTAAAGCATTGCTGAAACCTGAAACTTACATTTGAGGGAAAGGAGCTAAGGGAAAGCAGAGGAGAACTTCATCACTACCAAGGTGACCCCACTTTCAATCTCTTTTGTTGCTTGATACTCTATATGCCTCCTACTTTGCTTTTGTTATTTAAGGGTGGTGGAGAACAAAGGATTTCGATTGAAATGTTTTAAATACTATAAACATTCAGTTAATCCTTTCTTTCAGGTTTTCTGTAGCCAAATGCTTAGCTAATGAGTAATAAGAGGATCGGGAAGCTGGGAAACAATACATTTGACCTTCTAGAACCATATGATAGCTGTTATAGCATACCTAGTACTATAATATGATACTCTTGAATTGTTCCTTGTGATAACATCTACTTCTTTCCTTCAAACCATTCCATACATTACTGTGGTTTCAGTACCTCCCACTGCAGTGCTCTATGCAAAGGTTGGCACAATTCATTGTGTCTAGTCTCAGAGCATTATGCATAAAAAGTCTAGGATTACCAGCAGTAGTTACGTGAACTGAGCTTCATATAACCTGGTTATATGCATTTTACTTGCCAAAAAATATTAGTATGATGCATAAACATGATTTTGCAGTTATCTTCTTACTAGTATGATATCATTTCTTTAAGATTCTCCTTTTTAATTTGGCAGATCACTTGTTCCTCTCCAAGCCACCCAGCAAACTCATTTTATTATCCCAAACTCAAAATTTTGCCACCTATTGCTCAAGTAACAATGGTGAAATTGAAGAAAACCCAGCTGGGTCTTTCTGCACCTTTTATTAATCCTCCAGCTAAAAGCAATGAAGTAATAGACTCTGTCTTAGGTAAGTGATTAGTACTTTGGTATGCTCAATTTTGTTATTCCCATTCATTCAGAAAATATATGGAAATCTGGCAGGTGATAAGGATGAAACAAGCGATTAGGCAGAATGTTCTCCTATTTGCACAGAAATAGTTTCCAGACTCACCTGTGAGAAATAAAACAAACCAGCTGACAAAAGAGAATTTCTGAAAAAATGAGGAATAAGGATTGCATATTTGAGCTATGATTCGAAGGTTTGGGTTCTATTCACGGTAAGGGCTTCTCAAGCCTTAATATTGCATAAATCAGGGAATTTCATGAGAAATACTGATCAGAATCAGAGTTTCCAAATTCTTTGCACCTTTGAAGTAAGTATTCATTCTTCAGTTTCTACATGTTGACCAAGCAAAGGAACTATTGTCTTTTTCCAGGTCAGAGGTTTGATAGTTATATGCAATAAGACTTGATATAATTCAATTGATCTGGACATATTTGTGATAGAAACATTCACCCTCACAGCAGAAAAAATGTTCTCTCTCGTTTTTCTTCAAAATACTGGCTAATCATGTTGTTTAGGTAGGAAGGTACTCAAACTATGGACTCAAATCAGTTTTATGGATAATTTTCAAATCTCCAAAGTAATAAATGCATATTTAATGTAATAGTTGCTCTAAGGGAAAGGTAGCAGTTGGACAGTGTCCACTGAGATTTTCTCATTACACTTTTCTAGTTGATTTTTGCAAAGTGTAAGAAGAAGGGCTAATAAGACTGACATCCGAAACACTACTTGTGAAATAACAAAAGGCTAAATCCCCAGTGTTTTCCTAGAAGAGCTGCCATGTCCAAAAGCTTCTCCAGGATGTCTGAAGGTTGCATGCCTCTAGCTCTGTGCTGAAGTGACCTCACAGTCAGCAAAATTAAACTCATTCCCTACACAGCTAAAAGTGCATGATTTATACTTTAATAAATGTATTTCTCTTCCAATATATACCTATAATAAATGTATTTCTATTACTAAACACACTATATTAAAAATGAGTGCTACATATCTCATTTTTAGTCATATGCCTTTCTCACAGCATTTGAAAGGAACATCTGGCCCTTTTTAGGATACAAATTTTAAAGAATGCATTTAAAGTAGGATATCTCAAATGTTATTTTTAATCATAGATCCCCGTTTTACTCTATATAACCAGCAAATCAGTCTATTTAAAAACATATTGCAGAATCAAAAAGACAGGTTTAATTCCCAAAGATCAAACTGTCCCTCTCATTCGCTATAGAAACACGGGAATGAGTGGTCACCGAAGAGGTAGTGAGTTCCATGGTAATACCAGAAATCTGTGACAGAGGTTACATACAGTATTGAATTTAAAGCTGGTTTTATGCACACCTATTTTACCCATGGATGTTGTAATACAATTTTGATGCAATTTCCTATGACAAACAAAGTTTTCATTTCGCGTGCTAAGGAATACTCACCTATATTTTCATGAGATATTTTCAATAGAAGTGAAGATTATGAAAAGCACTTTAGAGTTTCTAACTTCTATTTTTGCTGTAAATTAAAGCTGTATTGAAATCCCTTTTAGCATTAAAAAGCTTCTAGTGACAGAATATCTTTATTGGCAAAGGGAACTGCAGTGTGCATAACAAACAATAGCAAGATGACTTAATGACAAAGAAATGTGACTTTTCTCTAATCCTGAAGCAAATAGAAAAAAAGTTCCATGGAATTCAACATGAACAACTGTAAGAACAGTACCTATCTGCAAAGAAATGTAAATACACCTAAATAAACCAGAGAAAACCTTTAATCCTGGTGTTTTCAGTAAGACATGCAAAGGCAAATGAGTAACAAAATCAATAGTAAATGTTTTTTCAATGCAATCTTTTGAATACAATTATTTAAAGTATAGTTTTCTTTGGTAGGAATTCTATGTTTTCAGTTCAGCAGATAATATGCTGCACTACTTATGTAATACCTCAGACAGTCTGTAGACTACAATAATAATAACAGTGTTAAGGAATTTAGGAGCTGAAAACAGGCATTTTTCTCTGTGAGATATGGATTTTGCTAATGTCACATGTATTTTTGTAAAAGAACATTACTTGATCATCTTTTCTTAATGCTCTGCCAACTATGTATTTGACATAAGCACAGATTTATGTAAAGTTACCTTTTTATTGTTTGTATTGCAGAAACACCACTGGACTGTGAGGTTTCACAATGGTCTTCCTGGGGTCTCTGTAGAGGTATTTGCAGAAAGACAGGGACCAAGATCAGAACTCGTTTTGTACTTCTTCAACCTGCCAATAATGGAATGCCTTGTCCAAATTTGGATGAAGAAACAGGATGTGAACCAGAGAATTGTGTCTGAAATAAAGAAAAGATAATAATTTAGTTAATTTAAAAGTAGAATAAGTTTAACTAAATCTCAACTATATGTCAGTCAAAGTTTCTTGTAATTTGGGTATGCTGCACTATTTTGCTAAAAGGTATATTAGACTGATTTTGAAAGCTGTTGTTTAATATCAAGATTCTGAAGGGTTACATTCCTAAGGTTTAGTGTGACAAAAGTACTTGATCATTTACAGACCAAAAACCCCAAATAAATCCTTGCTATACATAAACTGTAAGTTCTTGGAGTACCCTCTAGTGGCAGAAAAGAAGACATTTGGAAAGATTATATTTTGCACGCGTAAAAATCTTTCAGTCGCAAAATATTAATTATAATGTTCTTAAATACTGTAATTTGTTGATCTACAGCTATTTATACCTGGAAATTAATTTTGTCTCTGAATTGTGTTTTTATAATTTATTGGCATTGTTGTCGTCTTTCTAAACGATGTGTTTAACATGCATTTCTTCAGAAACTACCTACATAAATTACAATGATCAGGCATTTGCAGTGTGGTTAAGACAGTAGTATAACTGAGTAAACTTGTCTTGAGACTTAGGAATATATGAAAATGTCTTTTTCTCTCCAGAGTGAGAAGAATATCCCTTATAAGGATATTTGGCCAAAAAAATTACTAGAAAATTCAGAAGTGCGGATACTAGTAGACAACCTCTGAACTTAATCAAAAGTGTTACCTGAGATTTAAAACCTAACTGATTGTTGGTGTGTGTCCCTTATAAGACAACTATCTCAAAGTTAACACTGTTGACCATACCATAAATTATATCATCTTTATATATGCAGTAAATGTGTCCTTATTTCTTTATACGCTTGTTGCTGTGTGTCATCCTAGTCTTACCAGTGTTATAATATTATCTAAGACTAAGGTATACACAGATATAACAAACACAGTATGTCTAAAAATGTTCCTGACTGCAAATTTTAATGCTCAAATAACTATTACACAATGAATGTAACATACGACTTATAAAGAGTTGTGGTTAACAATGAAGAAAAGAATTTTGGAATAGCTATTATATAGAATATGTTTACAGTCAGCCTACAAAACTTTTATAGCACACTGCAATTTTATACATATACAGCACAGATATTGAATGGGAGAGTTGATTTGAGTAGGTTCTGTTTTGGAATATGCCAATACTAGCAAATGTATTATGTATTTTAAAGGAGCACATTGGATTCCCTGCAGGGCTAAAACATGTAAAAGGTTTTCTCTATATTTTTTTTCCAGGAGATAAGTCTTGCAATGACCCAAAGAAATCTGAAACTTTATCAGACTAGACTAAGTTGGTCTTGCAAATGCTGACAAACACACAGTTGTTAAAGTTAAGTATAGGAACTTATGC
The DNA here is from genome assembly GCA_024733675.1 of Psilopsiagon aymara. Taxonomy (NCBI): domain Eukaryota; kingdom Metazoa; phylum Chordata; class Aves; order Psittaciformes; family Psittacidae; genus Psilopsiagon; species Psilopsiagon aymara. The sequence continues at coordinate 392 of JANRGW010019388.1, read as the reverse complement.
ATCATGCATTCTTCAGATTCCCACTCTTGCCTGGTTTTCAAAATGGTTTCACTTACTCTTTTTATTATACCTATTTTTTCAGGTTCCCCTGTTTCCATTCTATAGTGGAAATAGCTTTACTACACTATCATTTTCATACTTTTTGTTTATTTCTCCACCTTTTCAATTTTCTTTCTTCTTTTATATTAATTTTGCTCATTCTATGTTTTCTTTTCTGTTACGTTTTTTCACTATATAGTTAAATGTTTATGGCCATCTCAGAAAACATAAGCATTGAAATGTTTTTACTGTATACATGACTTGAATTTAGGATCTCAGTCCTGCAAGGCATGATTTAATAGTGTATCAGTCCCAGTGGTTACTCTACACCTGAAGCCACAAGTTTCCCACAG
>JANRGW010019387.1:0-16739 GCA_024733675.1 Psilopsiagon aymara | reverse complement strand
AGGATGATCATGGGACTGGAGCACCTCCCATATGAAGATAGGATGAGAAAGTTGGGGCTGTTCAGCCTGGAGAAGGCTGCATGGAGATCTCATAGCAGTCTTCCAATATCTGAAGGGGGCCTACAGGGATGCTGGGGAGGGACTCTTCTTTATGGACTGTAGTGAGAGGACAAGGAGTAACGGGTTCAAACAGGGGAAGTTTAGAGTGGATATAAGGAGGAAGTGCTTTACTGTAAGGGTGGTGAGGCAGTGGAATGGGTTGCCAAGGGAAGCTGTGAAAGCTCCATCTCCAACAGCACTCGGGGCCAGGTTGGATCGAGCCTTGGGTGACATGGTTTAGTGGGAGGGGTCCCTGCCCATGGCAGGAGGGTGGGAAATAGATGATCTTAAGGTCTTTTCCAACTGTAACTATTCTATGAATCTATGATTCAAATATTGGACTGCTCATATAAAAATATGCTGGATCATTATTATTTTATTACACGTACATGTCTTTATAACCATTAAACTGTCCAGATAAATGTTGCTTTTAAAAGTTTTGAACTTGAGTGCAGATAACTTTTTCAAATGTAATCTAAAAAAAACACACATATGGTCTTCGATAACACAACATTTTAATTACATTTTTTGAAAAAGGCATAATTTTATCTAAGTGAACTTTTGGACTATGCCTCTATACCTACCATGCGCACGATCTTTAGTCGAGATACTTACGTGTGTTTAACTTTCTGTGATCGGTCCTACTGAGCTTAGAAGAATTATTTACATGAATTAAATTTATCATGTGCACTAGTTTTTGAAGATCAAAGGTTCTATTGTCAACATTTTCTTTGGATAAAGGGAGGAATCATTCAAAGCTCTCTTTACAATGAGAAGGAAACCCTTACATCTGAACTCTTTTTCTAAATCCTGAAACATCTCTTCTGCTTTACCCACTTTTGTTATTCTATGTATGTCAAGAACAGCACTGTAACGTTTCCACATTTCTGAAACAATATTCTCAGAATCATCTTCAAAAAATGTTCATGTATCTCAATTACTGCAACAGATAAACGGTAATATAAATGATGAATATAAACCCATAAAAGCAGTGAAAATTTATCACTGTGGTAATTTATTTTGATTTCCCTACAAATTGGTTTGTTTTTATAAGAGTTATATCTTAACTCATAGGTTCTGCTGGGACAGCAATTGTGTTTTGCAAAAGAGATATCAGCAGTATTTTTTTTTAAGACAATCTATATCATCTGATAATTCAATAAAATACAAAACTCATGCTGGATCCTTTGAGCAACATAGCTGAAAACATGAAATAAAAGACTGGTTTGACAACATGGAATAATTCCTAGCTGAGTGTGAAGACAAATTCTTTTCTCATAAGGAGACATTTTTAAGAGCTAGGTTTTTAAATCTAAATTATTTGCTCTATTTTGCCTCAACCAGTAGGACTGCATGTCAGAACACTCTTAAGTCTTCATTTGGCTTCAAAGTCTGAGGGTAACAGAGCTCTAACTGCTAATAAGAAGCAACAAGTTCTTCTACAGAACTTCTGACAACTACTGATACATGCTCTGGCAGAATAAGATCCTGAAATTTGAAACAGTTGGTGATTATTCATATTTCATTCAGAAAGTATAATTCCCACAAGCCACCATCATATCAGTTTACAGTTCTTCTGGTGGTTTTGCAAGGCTTGAAAATGGTTTTAAAAACTGAGATTCAGAAAAGTATCCAGTTTAGGCAGAAAACGCAGGACCACAGCTAATTTAAGATCTCTGAATCACCTAAATTGGAAGGGACCTCAAGAAATCATGCAGTCCAACCTCCTGTCCGAAGCAGATCCAGTTCAATCAGAGCACTGCTCGGAGTGGTGAATTGGTGACACCTTTTTGTAATGGAGACATTAGCTGAGGTGGATTATTTTGGCTTTAAACTCTAGTTCTGAAATACAAGAAATTAAACAATCCCTGAAAAGCTCAAATTCAGAAGTTAAATCCAGATAGCACAGAGGTGGTCCACTCTACAGCTACTGCAGAGACTAGACATTTACAGAAAAAAACAGGACTGTCATACGTATCAAACTGAGGAATCCTAAACATGAGGATGCAGACTTTAAGCTTTGCCTGAATCTCGTACTTTACCCAACATGGGCCCCTAACTTGACCAAGAATATTTTTAATACAGTTTATACAGCAAAATTGTCAATGTGTAGTCTGCAGGTGGGATGTGGTTTATTTCTGTGACAGTGCCTTCCATTTAAATATTTTTTCAGGAACCATACGCCCGCCACAAGTGAGACCAAGACAGGCAGCAACCTCTGTCATATCAAATCCCAGTTCTATATTGCCCAGCAAAAGTCAAACTGGAAAACTATAAAGACATAATAATATTTCTACAATTTCCATTGTTCCCAGTACTAGCTATTATTATTAAAGGGTTTACTTCAAAAATTCCCTATCTTATTATTACTGAACGTATATGCACAAAAGTAGAAACATTTCATGTCTTCTAAAAATAATTGTTTTCAGTCAGCTTTTTATTTCCAATTTGAAAATATATTAAGATGTGCCAAATAAATACACAGAATTAATAAATAATTATTACAGGTAAAAAGGAGGAGCAATCATCTCAAAGCGTATCAACTGCTTTCGACTAAAGTGGTCAACTACAATCTAACTTGTGATTTGTCTTTTTTGGTCTTAGTCTCAAATGCTATCTATCAGCTCAGGTACTTAAAATTATCTTCCCACAGCTATGTTGATCAATATTTGATGTTCTTTCCATTTTAGTTATATGCATGCACGTTGAAATAAAGCTTTCAGCACAACTGTTCAAAATCCTGTTATAAATAATACAAACAAAGAAACCAAACATTTGATCCAACTTCCATCACACAACTAATTTCCTCCTGCCTTGCTTTTTCTTTCTTTTACATTAGTCAATGTTCTGATCATTCAACCGTCTTTTGTTTGATACTTGATTGTAAATATTCAGCTTCACCTCACAATGCGCATTTCTGCCGAATTTAGCTCTACTAACTAGTTGTCTGCATTGCTTTTACAGTAATAAACTCTGACAGCAATATCCACAAGGAATTGCAAAGCCTTTGTAGGGAATCATGTCCTGAAGCTATCACAGCTATGTTAAATGAAGCTCAGCTATTTCTAATGGTTTCCCAATTCATTTCTTTTAGTGGTTTTTAAACTTTTCCTAAAATAATGATGACAGAATAATTTATTCATTTTTCAGAAGTCTTCAGATCCTTGAATAAATAATGAGAGTGACAGCGCCTTTCAGAGATGCCTGAAATGACACAAAATGAGCTTGCCTAAGTGAGACCAGTTGCACTTATTTATTTTTTAAAAACAGAGACAGTCTACAGGAAGAACAGAAGAAATACAAGGCACAACAGAAAAAAAAAAAGCAGGGGCGCATTAGAGAGTATAGCTCTGAGTACTAAAGAACTAAAACACCCAAAGTGAAGTAAGATAAAGATTATCTCTTCTGGCACACATACAACTAATTAGCTATTCATTAAACTGGTCCACAAGTGTTACACAACTTCTGTTCTTTTGGAAAGCTGCATGATCCATTTGAAGTTCAGCAGAATGGCAAAAAAAAAAGAGCAGGTCCTTAAACAATTCCTAAAATAAATCACTTGGACATTCATCCTTTGGTCAAGCTAGTGTTGAGGTTAACAGGCAGTTTGGTGCAGCAATACGGAAGATGCAACATCCAGCAAAGACAAGAAGGTACAAGAAAGTACAGAGCACATCAGACAGTTCTAGTAACAGGCAAAATATGCATGGGTATCCATCAGTTTATTTTCCATTAAAATAGCTTTTCTCATTTATAACTGCACTACATGCAGCACACATTGTGGCTATTTCCTTACTGATCACCCACACTAGTGACACCAGATTATCATTTTGTGTTTACTGTATTAGTGTAAGAGATGGCTATCATACAGCATTAAGGCAGCAAGTTGCTCGTATGGATACTGTGTCTCATTACTGGATACAGACTGAAACAATGTCATATTTCTTAAAGGCTACTAAGTGCTGTCCAGACCAAACAAAAAAAAACCATCCCTATTAGAATGAAAAGTCTGCAACTTTCTCGGTATTATCAAGTAACATTTGTAACATTAAACCTGAATATTTCAATGTTGTTTCAGTTTTCCCATTACAATTTCTAAAGGGAGAGTAAACAGGATAATTTTCCTTAAAACTTCATTTAAATAGCCATTTATGCTGAGTTTTCTGTACTGAATCCATCTAACCCTGGTATTCCCTGCTAGCTAGGTCCCTATCTCTAAAACTTGTTTACTTGCCTTCCGTTAGACTCCAAGGTCTTATAGAATATTAGAAAAGCACATAGAGATTGAGAGATTTGATGTCAAGAGTTAGCTTCTGTATGTACCACAGAATAGTTGAAAGATATCAAAAGGCAGAACTTCTCTGCAAAGCTTTCTGAACAATGTGTATTAAAGATTAGGTAAAAGCAGGAGTTTCCAAAAATTAACTCTTAAAATTGTAACACAAAACCCAATATATACTTCAAAAATGGCCACATATTCTAATCTTTGTATCAAGCATTTTTTTTTTAACTGAGAACATCCCAAAGAAGTGGTAAATGCTCCATTCCTGGCAGTGTTCAAGGCCAGGCTGGACAGAACCTTGGGCAATGTGATCTAGGGTGAGGCGTCCCTGCCCAGGGCAGAGGAGTTGGAAGTAGATGATCTTAAGGTTCTTTCCAGCCCTAACTATTCTATGATTCTATGCCCAAATCCTTCATGGAAGTCAATTTATCAGAATTAATTGCTCCTGAGCAAAACCAGTTATATTCAGTATAGACTAGAGACAAAATTAGTAATCGCTCAATGCCTTAATTATGTATGATTCTGGTCTAATCCATTTGAATATTTATGTATAATACTAGATTACTTAAAAGCATTTCATGGCAAGATAATCACTCACTCCAATAATAACAATACCTGAAATCAAGCTTAACACATCCATATCAGTTGTCTACCTCCAGCAGTATTACTTGCTGCGTTATGCTCTGATTTTGTTTTCCATTCATTTTCAAAAAAGTTTCTATACATACAAAATAAAACTTATTTCAAGATAACATATATGGAAAGGAACTGTTTTTTGATAAATCTGGCACTTTTAAAATGTCCATCTCTGTAAGTCTGGTTACCAACTGTCTTTAAAATGAGAAGTTTCCAGGTACTGCGGATACCAAACTTGCTGACCCAAGTGTACCATGCAGGCACACTACCCTAGAAAAAAAGGTCTTTTTCCTCCCACAAACCTGACTCATGACTTCTAAGCACAGGAATTGACAGCCATACTTCCCTGCCCTTGCCTTTTCAAATTCAACACTACAAGCATTTACTGTAACAAATCCTGGAAACCTTAAACATAGTAATTTCCTTGAAACAGAAGAGAGCTCTGTACGTCTCTGGCACAGGAGGACACAGGCCGTTACCCCTGCAGCATGCTCCATTTCCTCTGGAGCCCACAGCAAACCTTTGGGACTGCCAACCCTTTTGTGAGGGGAAGAAAGTCAGAGCTTGCAGACCAGGCAAGCAGCAGTGGCAGGACTTGGCACAGCCACAATGAATATAGGTTTGGGAAAGGGTCAGGAGCTGCTGATGACTGAGCCCACACCAACAGGACATCCACGGTCATCCAGAGCTTCCTGCAGGTAGCAAAAGTCGGGAATCTCATCAAACAAAAGGAATTTGGGAATCTCATCAAACAGCTTCAGTTTGAGTGCCTATGGCTCCCTGAAGGCTCTTCTCATAGTGAAATATTCAGATTGCTAGCTCTGAAGCAGTTCTTCACTAAAACCTATATAATTGCTGCTGAATAATCTGATACGCAGTACAGGCATGGCTTTAAATACCTATACTAAATAAGTTGAAAAGAGGTTTCCTAGATGCTATTTTTGCAGTTCTATCTACAACGACTCTATTTGTAAATTTACTTCATTCCAAAGTTATATGTGCTTGAGATGTACAGTTCAGATATGTTCTTTTATCACACTCATCACCCCTAGAAAGGGGATGTTTTACCTTTCAGGCATTATTGTGTAGATATTCAGACATTATCTGGGGATTCAGCAGAGCCAAGATAACTGGAATTTTAAATTGCTTTTGACATTTCTTACCTCTACAGTAATGAATGACATATCAGCTATCTATTGTGATACATGTGCATGTGAACACCATCATCACACTGTGGGCACTGAAAATTTTTTTATAAGTTAAAGTGCTATACTAACCTGGCTTCATACAGTAGGACCAAAAGAGAGCTGCAGAAAAGCAAAAGGCAGCATCTTCTAGTGCCCTTTTTTATGATTCCAATATGCATAATAGAGGATATATAAAACATCATTCCTTACTCTGAAAAGTATTTTCCTTGGCTAACAGAATCTTCCTAATCTCCTTTAAGGGAACAGATTTTCAGATATTTAAAATAGCAAACTGTCTTATAACTGAGGCTGTATGTCAAAGGTGGTTTTTTCATTGCAAAGCCTTCTCTCACTGGTTTTAGCCAAATGGAACTAAGATTATTTTCATTTTGCAATAATCTATCTGGATAAGAGCACAGGACATGAATAAACAGAGGATTTCAAGCTCCCTCTATTTCCAGTGCAAAATAACATAGGTATCATGAACAGTTAGAATACAAGTAAGGAAATAATGGAAACGGAAGTATTTAAACTTTCACACAGACTTTATGATCAAAGACAAAATCAAGAGTGGTGCAGTAGAAGCAAAAAGTGAGATGAACTTCATTAGGACTCTATCACTGGAAGCTGTATTATGCTCTGTTCTCTCAATCACATCCGAGTATTCTTCACCCTTAAAACTACAGCAATTTATGTAAGTATTATTTCACAGACAGTGAATCAAAGTACCAGGAAAAGAATTATTTGTGTGGTTTTGGACTTCTGGCTATGTTGGCAACAAAATCAAATTTCCAGCGTTTCAGGCTACAACTCTTAGCAAGCAACTCTCCTTCGCACTTCACTGTTTTTTAACCTGAGCATTAGGTTGAATGAGAATTACATAGCTGAGAATTACCACAAAAGTAAAAACTGTGAGCAAGAATTAGCTAAGATGTATGAGTCAACTTGGGAAAGCTTAAGACAAGACCAGCTGTGCTTGCTCAGGCAAAGCTAATTTCACCCCTAAGACTAAGCATCTTACTAAATCACTACGTACAAAACCTGACACACATACATATATACATTTTACAGATTCCATTAAACCTGTTATGTTACAGTAAAGCACTAGATCATCTCTCCGGGAAAGCTTTCTTGGTGCTTTTCCTGTTAAGCATGAAACAGCCCCAATATGAAGCTCAGATATAAAACCTCACTAAGCCAAAGGGCAGTGGAAGCAGTGGCTCCTGCTGGGGCACCCACTGACCCAGTGATGGACAGGAAGGGATTCTTCTAAACAGAGAGACAGAAAACCTCAAAGGAAAGATGAAGTTGATATGGTTTGACATAAAAAATAGCTACCTACTTCTGTAAGAGGTATGCTCAGGTGATTGCTCAGAGAATAATATGCCACAGTAAAAACTGTGGCACTAAAACATCATTTCAGCAAGCATCTGCAATTGTAGAGGGGATTATGGTCACTTCCAGTTTTGTCAACATTAAGCTACACACAGACCACATCAGTGACCTTAAAAACTGTTATACACAAGGTATCATGCCAGAACATACCTTTTAATGCCAGAGAACAAGTGCTTTGTGAGCCTCTTTGGAAAACCAGTATCTTCCCTGTGTTGCCAAACCCCAAGGAATATTCAATTGAGCTTCAAAGGGACATTTGTAACTGGCATGATTTGAAAGAAATTCAGGGATAGCTTGACATGATTTGAGCAGGCAAGATTAAAAGAATGGGAATACACCACACAGAGTACTGACTTTGCAAAGTCAAGCTGTAAAACCTGAAATCACTTCCACTTTGCAGATGCTGTGTACCAGAAGACCTAAAATCCAGTACAAGAAAATCTGACTGCTGATACACACAGTTCATCATAAACTTAAAGGCAGCAGCATATAAATCCTTCCCAAGAATGCATCTATAGAACCCCATCAAGGTGTCAGATGTCTGCTGTATTTTCAGCTCCCTCTTCATTGTAAGAGATAAATAAAAGAGATCGCAGACTTGATGGCATCTTTACAGAGTGCTTTAAGTACTTGGGTTTGAAAGGAAGATCTTGACTGTCAGAATTTCTTTACATATAATCTCAACACATCTTGAAGGGCACGAGGCTGGAAAATTTAAGGTCATTCATGTAGATCAAGATGACAACTGAACCCAGCTAATGATGAGCTCTTTCATTTTATGGGTGCCACAGCTCACGAGTGGCTGCATTTGGAACTGGTGCAGGAATGGTTAAATCAGTTGTCACTTGGTGAAATTCTGACATTGACTTTTATGTAGATACTTGGCTACCAAAAACAATGAAAAAATGCTGACATTCATTGACCTTTCATCCACACCTAATACAGTCTGACAGAAAGACTGTTAACTTAGCCTGTCAATTATAAATTGCCACTCTGCTCTCACTCTGATCAACTAAATCATCTGTGATATTAAAAACAAAAACTCCTTCTATACCTACCTTGGCAATAAGCCTCATGAAAACATTCACTACTTCAAGCTTGCACCACTCTTTCACAGCTGTGATAAATCACTGTTACCATGATTTGTGTGACCACAGATTTATATTAAATGTAGCTGAAATTGAATCTGCAGTTGTGGCTTGTACTCCAGAATAAGACAGTTACTCTTGTAAACCTTTAAAAACCTGTTTCTAAACCTGATTTCAGAACTTTGAGGACCTACCAGCACTGGAGACTGAAATCAAATACCTTCACACCTATAGCATCTGTTCGAATTCAACTACCAAGAAAGAGGGAAGGAATAGTAATAAAAAAATAGCAAAATTACTGCATAAGAACTTCCTGAAATATCTTAGAGTTGAACTGAATAAAAGTCAAATACAGGTATCATTTGGAGAATGTCAACAAAATATAAAAACCATTCAGAATGCAGTTAACATTACCTGACTGAACAATTCAAGTATTTTCAAGATTTTATAGATTTCACCACAAACACTGATTCTACCTGTTACAGATCAGTGCTTTTCAAAGAGCCAGACTTGGAAAGAGTTATTTTTCTTTCAATTTATCTCTGTATTACATATTTATAAAGCTAGTGATTTAAATAGCAAGCAATATAAATTATGACATTTTCTTGCACATCACTACAAAGCAACAACAGTAGGGCTGTTCTGTACATTGTACTTTGCCATTTTGTTTGACATCCCTTTTATCTTGGGTATCATTTCTGCTTTTGTACCTTTACAGACTGAAAAGAATCATTTTGAAAAACATATGAAAGATACAAGAATGACTTCATACCTGAGCCTGTCACTTTCAATCATGTTAAATTATACTGATTTAATATATGAATGTGCCACTTTTAGTCATACTGAATGATATAAATGAATACATAATGAATATCATCAACAAGGCAAGTAGGACATACTGAAATCTAGAAGGTCCATTTTTAAATCTCTTGCTCACATTTCTAGGCAATTGCTCAGCAAAATAATATCTTTGCACAGCACTAGAATATTCTCAGAGTACCCATTTTACCAATGCAGAGTATCGAGTTATGTGCTTCAGAAACCATGAAGAATAAGATCCTGCCTCTGAGCTCAACACCTGAGGAAATCGCTCACCACCTACAGTAAAACGTGGAAGAGAGGTCCTGGTCTACAGACAACAGCCAGAAAGGGCAAGAGGAGAAGACCCTGGACAGCAGCAACTGAGACAAATAGTTAACTGGATCAGACTGAAATTATAAAAGTGAATTCATTTTTCATCACTTTCTCACACTTTCTAGAATTTAGTATACTCTTCAGAAATGCCCAAGAGACATGTTTCAACAAATGCCTCAGCAAGTTCCACCATATTCACCATACTCAAATGAAGAACACATTTAGTAACCTAATGAGAGGTACACCACTTTAACTATTTAATCACCCTTCTTCTAAAGCATTCATGGCTGTAATTTTATCCAAATGATATACCAGAACTATAAAAAGCAACTTGACCTACAATCTGGACGATCTCACTCCCATCTGTAAATCATCAGCTAACCACTGACTAGTCAGCAGCTACATATTTAGGCAGCAATTTATTACACAATTTTTTAAAAATATATACAAAATTATTGTGGGATTTAAGAGCCATGCATGAAAAAGATTAACAGATTTCTAATTTAGTTTGAGTATAACTGAAATGAAATTGTATCAACAAGCTTCTACAATACATGTGAGAAATTTAACTTATATTTCTTTAAGCTTGCAGTAAGATTTTCTAAGCTGTATTAGCCCAAGGCATGTAACATTCATAAGACGAGTAGCTGCACAGTTTATATTGCACAATTTTGTAGCTGCATGGTTTCTCAAAAGAATGAGCAGCAAAAATCAACTACAAACCACTGCTAGCCTCACTCATTCCCAAATGAATTATCACTTTAAGAAGTGAAAATCCCAGTATCTTACATGCAGCATAACTTAAAACAAACCCAAGCATACTAAGTTTGCTTTCCAACAGGACCTGGTATTTTACAACATTCACTCTGCTCCTCAGAGAAGGCTACTGAGCTCCTAGTAGTTCCATAAGCTCAAAATAAAAGTGGAGCTCTTGGCTATACTGCTTTGGAATGTTAAGTCTGTAAACTAGGTGAAGTATTTATATGCTTAGAGGTGGTTTTGATTCTATAGTAAAAGGAATTTAAATTCCTAAATTCTATGGTGTTATTATGAACCTTCAAGACAGTTTTCTAAACTTCAATGTACCTTTATCTTTAAATTACTTTGGCTTTCCTACTATGTTTAAAGAGAAAGAGCTTTCATAAGGCTGATTAAAATTTTACTAAGCTATATAGTTTCATAAATATGTTTTAATGAAGAAAGAAGAGCTCTTGAACTTAAGATAGGCAGCTTTTGAATCTAGAAATTCAATTTCCTTAGAGAGTATCCGAAAGCCACATTACAGGAAGCTATGGTTCCTGACTTAAGGGAAGCGGAGGGAAGGATAAGTAAATAACAAAATGTGCAGCTGGCCTGAACCTGCCAAAAAAATCAAAATAAATATTACCCTGCATATATTGTCCTGAGAACACGTTATATTAAAACGGCAGCTGACGTGCACCAACAAATAAAAAAGGTATGAACTTAATGTTTGATATGTCAACACTTAGCAAATTATCAAAACAAAAACAGCAGTGTAAACTAGCCACTTTCATCAGCATACATGATCATTTTGTTCCATTTTCCTTACATTTAAAATACATTCCTGATTGCTTTTGTTAGTAAAGAACACACAAATAAAGGAATTATCTTGCTGATTGATTATATTTTATTGCATGCTGCTAACCCTATTTCTGACCATGTGAAGTACTGCACACTTCAAAGGAATGACAAAACCTCACATTGTTTAAAGTTTGCCTTCAGTAATCTTATTACCCAAGAACATCAATTAATGTATGCCTGCAGCCTTATTAATCTACTCTAGTGTAAACAGATTTTCTCATTGTATGCTTTCTTTTCCAAATTTCCTTCTAAAGCATTATATTACCTACTTTGACAGTTTCACTCCCTGCATTTAGACATAGTTTAAATAAGTATTATTTGATTTTACCGTTTCTGTCTTTCACATCAACTAAATTTACTGTTTCAGAATCAAGGAGCTTTGTCTCACAGTATTTAACTCCTGTTTATATTTTTATACTGCAGTGGTAAACGTTTTGAAAATAATTCTGTTTTCATTGGTAGCATTTGTTCCATATCTATATTTCACTACTTCCAATTCACCTCCTCTCTAATTTCACTAAGTTTAGTGCCCACTATATCCTGACAATGTATTTCTTTTCTTAACTCTTAATGCTGATGCATCCATATTATTCACTCTTCACTTTCTGGGAATAATGTCTCTGATCATGCTCTGAAGTTCAGAGTATTGAGTTTTTCCAGTTCCATTTCTATCAAAAAGAGGTAGGAAGGGCCAAGTGTAAAAATTTATCAGATGAGTTCGTTTGCTATAATGCAAAAATATCGCAGCACAAAGAAAAAATAAAAAGGAAGTTTCGTCTTTTCTGGTGAACCGATTTAGTAAAACTATTCAAATGGAGACCTGTAATTGTTTTTAAAAATAGAAAGATTGTTATATTAAAAAAATGCATATATATAAAAAAAGAAAGGAAAAAGAAACGCTTTTTTTTAAAATCCAAGTATGCCTAACAGGCAAATAGTGATTTGTCATTAGCACTCAGTATATACAAGTGCTAAACGTGAACAGTTTAAAAATACCAAGTGTGACCAAATCCTGCCAATCCTTCTGCCTGCCAAGGATAACATTTGGCCATACTTTTTCTCTCCTGAGACATCAAAACAACTTTTACTTTTTCAGGGTTCAATGCATAAGCACCTAATAAAAGTATCAAAAATAATATATGATATATGATAATGAATAACGTGTTAAGAAACAACCTTGCCACTAAACTATTTTAAAATACATCCTTAATTTCATTGTCTTCTCTCCTAACACAGGGAGTCCTATCCCATGTTCTTACAACTATATCATAATAAAATTCAAGATAATTTTGACACATCAGCATCCAAGAGGTTTTCTATTTCTTTATACTTTAATTTTTTCTTTGAAGGTTAATTCATTGGAACTGTTGGCTTCCTTCTGGGAATAATTTTTTCTGGTCTCCAGACTTTCAAAATATTGTTACTGTAATTAACATGCATTTGAAGACTTGATATTCCTTCACTGCCTTCAAAGTCTACTGAATACCTTGTACCAATCAACTTATTCATGGGATAAAATGAATGAGGCAATCTCTGAACCATGTTGATCGAATATTGCTATCCAGCAGCTATAATACAGAAATACACCTAAAAAAGGTATGATTTTGGTTTTTTGTAAGAACTGCTGAACTGAACAAGTACTTAAAAATCCTCGACAACTTTAGCAAATTAGCCTCCCCTTTTACTTCAGAGATTAATTATGAAATCCAGCACATCTTCACAGTACTTTATAAACAATAATGGCTTTTCATGCAGAAACAACTGAATCACCATAGCATATTTGTTCACATCCTCCACATTCTTGTCCTTAACTGACATGGAGGACTGCACCTGTTATTTTTAATACATAACTGACCATCTGAAAACATTACTGTCATTCTCCTTTTGCTTATATTCTCCTCAGAACCTCTGTCTCCAGATCAACACTTCAATGCAGACAGTAGCCACAAAGAAGGAAGCTACGTTTTCCAATTTGGATTCACACAGTCAGGAGTGGACATCACAGCTTATCAAGGAGGACCCAAAAACCTTACTGAAATGGGATGTGATCCCAGCTTCTTCAGAGGACAGGAACGACTAGCCAGCAAACACGTGTATTGGATAAGAACTTCCCAAAAGGCAAAACACTGCACAAGTACTTTCCTTACATATGTTACGTATATTCTAATGTACAATTACTAAGTACTTCTGTGGCTCACAGGTTTCCTTCTAGACTTACTTTGCTGCAAGTAGCAGGCCAAACTTAACGCTTGTTGGTACCAGTTCTATATACTTTAAAGATGCCCTAAAGGGCTGGTTGGTAGGTAACAGTGACCTTCAAAACACAAGTCTCAGACCCCGTCCATGGCTTAAACAAACTAGGACGAATCTTATCCCTGAAATTCTGACAGAGCAGTACAAGACTTCAATTCTCTGATGACATAATGCTGGTGACTATAATTTGAGTTTTTTTCAACAGAAGGATTTTTAATGTGCCAGTTCGAACACTTCAGGTATCTTGTACTGGATAGAACATGACGTTTAACATAAAATTCACTATGGTAAATCAAACTAATATGAGTGAATCTTTCCTAAGAACCTATCAAATGTCAAAGTCAGAAAGATTATCAGAGGTCCTAAGTCACAGCTTGCTTTTAACCTGTTTTCTGTTTTGCTGCTCCAGACTTTGTCCCTTTTTTCCCACCAGCTTTTTAATTTCTGTCCTGCTCATCAGCTGAAGTAATAGAAAATCATAATATTGCAAGACTGAAAGCATTTTAAAAGTAGAACTAGTTCTTTGCCTTTTCAAATACCTCAATAATTTCAAAATGCACTGATCCCACTTGTGCAGTTCTGGTGCCCTCAACATAAGGAGGACATGCAGCTGTCTGCGCAAGTCTGCAGGATGGTCACGAGAATGACAAAGGGGCTGGAGCACCTCCTGCATGAAGACAGGCTGAGAAAGTTGGGGCTGTTCCATGTGGAGAAGAGAAGGCTGCATGGAGACCTCATAGCAGCCTTCCAGTATCTGAAGGGAGCCTACAAGGATGCTGGAGAGGGTACTCTTCATCAGGGACTGTAGCAACAGGACAAGGGGTGATGGGTTCAAACAAAAACAAGGGAAGTTTAGGTTAGATACAAGGAAGAAGATCTTTACTGTAGGGGTGGTGAGGCACTGGAACAGGCTGCCCAAAGAAGTGATAAATGCTCCATCCCTGGCAGTGTTCAAGGCTGGACAAGCCTTGAGCGACATGGTTTAGTGTGAGGTGCCCCTGCCCATGGCAGGGGAGTTGGAACCAGAGGACCTTAAGGTCCTTTCAAACCCAAAGCATTACACGATTCTATGTCTATTTTTAAGACTTCTGAATGCCTCTCAGGGCCACTATCTCATATCATATTCAATCAAACTTTTAGTGAACATTTCAGAACTGATCCTAATAAATATCCAAAATAATTTAATCCCGGGCACTTGGCAAGGTGTATGATTAGCTCACTTTTATGAGCTCAGCCTTGTCATAGTGTAAGCCAGAGATGCATGAAAATACTACACAGACTGTCAACACTGATGAAGTGTGCGTACAGAAACAATGCAGAACCCCTCTAAATTTCTGAACTAATATGAAACTATATCAAGTAATTCTCAAGTATGTGTAATAAGGCTGTGAGCTGGCAGATCTTTGAAGATCTGCCTAGCCCATTTGCTCCCCAAAGAGAACTCAAAAGTTTTCCTACCATGGAAGACAGAACAGAAATAAGAAGAGGTTTAATCCAGACACACACACACACCCTACAACCCCACCCCTCCCCCCCCCGTTACTTCTTCCATGCAGTTAGTTGGGGAATTTGGCAGTTTGTTTGGGGCTTTGGGGGTTGGGTTATTTGCTTGTTTGAGAATTAGTTTTTGTAAATAAATTTTCATTGGATTGCATCAAAATCTGAATTATCCTTTCTGGTCTTTCAGCAACTGCCAGAGTGTCCCCGTGCTGGTGTCCGAGTTCAGAACACAAACATGCTTTGAAGGGAATCCTGCTCATTTCCACTTCTGTGCTTTGGCTTGCTGCACAAAGTAGCCTATGCGTACACTGATGGGATTTCTTGCAGGTGAAATCATAGAATCATAGAACAGTTAAGGTTGGAAAGGACCTTAAAATAATCTAGTTCCACCCCCCCGCCAGGGGCAGGGACACCTCCCACTAAACCACGCCACTCAAGGCTCTGTACAACCTGGCCTTGAGCACTGCCAGGGATGGAGCATACACAACTTCCCTGGGCAACCCAATCACGTTCAAGCCTTCCTCCAGGAATGCACCTAATGCCTTTCAGAAGGCAAGAAGAACTCAGCCTGTGAGACCAGATTAGAGCTAGTCTGAAATTAAACACAGACACAGACCTTCATCCCCAAAGCATGGAGCTTTGCATCAGCATTTCATACTCCAACTTTAACTGAAACCTGTCCAGGATGGACGTCCAGTCCCCAGCATCAGCTCTTGCACATCATGGATCCACGAAGCTGCACACATTGAAGCCCTGCACAAATGTCCTGGACTAGCAAGCACCTGTTCACCACCACCCCACCCACTCAGCCGCCAGGCACATGGAAATCCTAAGCTAACAGCTAGTTTTATTGTCAGGCAAAATTTCCAGACAGATTAAGGCACTGTACTTTCTTGTCCTCAAGTATCATCACAACAGCTTTTATATTTTACATAGAAATTATCTATTGCGAGAACTGGCTACCCTGGATTTGGAGAAGCCTGAGGCTCTTAATGACTTCTTTGCCTCAGTCTTCACCAGCAAATGCTCAGACCACACCACCCAAGTCCTGGAAGGCAGACGCAGGGACTGAATGAAGACCCTGGGCCCACTGTAGCAGAGGATATGGTTCGAGTCCATCTTAGAAACATGAACATACACAAGTCCATGGGACCTGATGAAATCCATCAGCAGATCCTGAAGGAGCTGGCAAATGAAGTTGCTAAGACACTGTCCATAATATTTGAAAAGTCATGGCAGTCAAGTGAAGGTCCCAAAGACGGGAGAAAGGGAAATATAACCCCCATTTTCAAGAAGGGGAAAATGGATGACCCGGGGAACTACAGACCAGTCAGTCTCACCTCTGTGTCTGCCAAAATCTTGGAGTGGATTCTCCTGGAAGGCATCCTGAGGCACATGAAAAACAACAGGGTCCTTGGTGACAGCCAGCATGGCTTCACTAAGGGGAAATCCTGCCTGAAAATTTGGTGGCCTTCTACAATGGGGATACGGAACTGATGGACAGGGGTAGAGCAGTTGATGTCATCTACCTGGACTTGTGCAAAGTGTTTGACACTGTCTCAC
>JANRGW010019386.1:0-17126 GCA_024733675.1 Psilopsiagon aymara | reverse complement strand
ATTATTTAGGTACAAAATACATTTTTCAGCTGACTCAGCATACATAGCCTGATTCATGATTTTCTGAGGTGAACAGCTTAGTCAGATGAGCAGGAGATTTAATTATTGAAATTGAGGAAATAATTGGCTTTTAGTTTTAATTTAGAAAGAGGCATTTCTAAATACAAACATTTAGGAAATAAAATTAACATAAGCAAAAATAACTCCATGGATATTATTTATCTTTTAAGTAGAACAGATTTAGCATTTTTCACAGTCAACTCTCCCCTTTATATTACAGTATAGAACAGTAAAGTCTGTACTCTTTCAGTGCCTAGAATTTCTTTCAGTGCCTAGAAGTTCTAACAAACCCCAAGTAAAGACACTAACATAGAATTATGACAGCAATTAAACACATGAACAACACAGGCTAACAGACTGCATCTGGGGGGACTCATGTATGTATTTAAAATTTTAGGTATGCTTTCAAATTACACCTGCAAAAGAATGAAAGCAAACACAGGATTTTTTGAGCCTTAGGGCCGGTGTCCTAATAATTGAATTTGCTTTCTATAATGTTTACATATTTTACATCACAGAATTGAGTCTCATATGGGTGATGGCTTTAGCAAAGGGATTTTTGTAGTATTAAGCCATGACCGAAATGAACTACATGTCAAAGAGCAAAGGAAACATAACATGACTCTCCATTGAGTGAGATGCTGTGGTAAAGCTCCAAGTGCTTTTGAAACGCCTGAATTGGAGGTGGCTTTCATAGAAGCGTTTGGAAGACTATAATTTTGTGTAATTTCTGAGGGATTAGTAGAATTATTAAGAAAGAAAAAGAAAGAAAAAAGAAAGTAAAAGGTAAATTTAAAACAAGGCACAACTTTTGTCTGAGAAAATTGTTAATCTACAAATTAAAAGTGACAACAATGTAACAGATCAATCTGTCAATGAATTATTGGAGATTACAGTGACATATTTCCAGAAGCTTTTATTTTTTATAATTAAGATTAAGGGTCTGTGGGAGGTGAATATCTGCACGCTCTGCATGAAGTCCCTTTTTCTCACCTAAGAGATCTGGGATGGCTGTGTACACCTCTCCAAAAAACCCAATCCTAAACAGTCAGCATCATAAGGCTTCTAGAACAGCTTCTCCTATTTAAAGCAAATTTGGTTTTCAGGCTGCCATCATCATCCTAACTTCCACAGAGGTGCTCCAGTCCACTGAATCTATAGAGAGGACCCAGCCTCCCTTGAGCATTTTGATGCTAGCAACAAAGATGTCAGCTACTGCTATCAGGGAACATGAGAGATCTGTTGATTAATTTTCCAGTTTTATTTTGCCACTTACCAACATACTACACAAATAAATGCATTTATTGCCTGTAGATAAATGTAAACAACATTTTTTGTTACTTTCTGGCTGTATTTTCCAAATGGGCAGAAAGATGTTCCACAAACTTCGCTAGTCCAGAGAGTGACACTCTGCTTTCCACCGTACTCCTCTGTGCAACTGCATGTGCTCATTGAACTCCTGAGGTTTTAATTGTGGTGACGCTGGATATACCCAACACCAACACTTCCAATAAATGCAACTCTTACTTTTTAAAATAATAAAGGCAGTGACACTAATAGCCATTTCATTTAATCATGTGGGAGCTGTAGAAATAGAACTTTCCTTAAAGGTGTCTTTTCTTTGCTCACTGTTCACTTGGAGGTATCCCTGCAAGGCCGGTGGGTTCTTTCAAACTTCCTGTGAGAGATTTAAAGGAAGGAGGAAGGGGACAGGAAAGGGATATATTCTCTGAACTCTCCCTCAAATTGCACCAGTCCACTTCTCAGATTACTAGAAAGGTATATATTTATTAAATAGAAATAACTTGCAAAGTAAAATCCTTAATATCTCATCTTTAATACAGTGAGCTCATTTAAAATCTATGCCTATAAATATCCTATAATACACATCATTTAGAGAGGAAAAAAAGTAACCAGGAACCTAGCGGGAAGATGGCCTGATGTTTACGACACATCACCTGACAGTGGCCAGGTTGAATGCTAAAGCAAGCACTGATGGTCTCCAATGAAAATTGTAATAATGTTCAAATGTGTTGGAAAAACACCTGTTTTCCAAAACCAGTTAGAAGTTGCAGGCCAAGCATCCACCAGATTTCTCATGAAAAGTGTCCATCTGAGGGGCTGCTGTTTTTGCAATCACAATAAACATCCCAACACACAAGCTGCGTTAGCAGTAGAGCAAATAAACTTGGAATGTAAATGTATGGTTGCAAATCATCCCCTAGCCTTTGGACAAAGCATCGCTAAGCTCTCTGGAATATCATGTTTAAGCAATACTTTGTATTTCCATGCAGAGTGGAGTGTCTGACAGCAATGGTTAGTCCCAAAGTAATGATGGAGCTGGGTTAACCCCCATGTTATGGGGTTGGAGTGAAGCCAGAGTTTCTCCTCATGCTTCTCAGGGGATGAGTCAACACACCTGCTCTAAAAATCTGGATGCAGTCAGCAGCCAGCGATGTCATCTTTGGCACAGTCATCAGAACTCCATCTGAATTATGTTCTTTAACTCAGGTTTTAAAGCTTTTAAATACAAGACAGTATTGGAATTTTTCATGACCAAGTTTTTCTTTTCCCAAAAGATGTGCAATAAGAAAGTAAAACCACTGCTTGCTTTAGCTAAAACTTGAATTTTTCTTGTGAAAACTAAAATAAATGTTACTTCTAACATACAAATAAACTGTTTAGCTTTTTTGGCAAGAAACAGTCTTTTATTTATTTCTTTTTTAATTAGCAGTATATTCTTAACAATAGTAGGACTGCATTCTACAAAGGTATTCCTATGAGAAATTTAGTAGAGATTGAAGTAACTTATAATGGCTTGCAGAGCTAGACCCATGCTTTTTTGTGTAAAGTCTTAATGCACACAAAGCAGAAAAAGAATTTTAACTGAGGAATTTATTTTAACTCCAGAATAAAGAAGAATCAAAATGTCCACAAAATCGTAAGTTTTCTGAGTTTAAAATAAAATGGCTGATAATCTCTACAGAAGGATAATATTGCAAAGTATGGTACAGTAACCCCAGCAAAGTTATCATGCAGGTAATGTAAACCCCACTGAAAACTTTTTTGCTGGGGTGTGTAGGAATGGGCAGCATTACATATATGCAAATAAGCACATTCCATTCCACAACTCAGATCTAGGTATTACCATCAGATAGCTTCATTTGCAGGATGGTTTGAAAATGCTGAGAGCCCTGTTCCTCCACAGCCAGCCATGAATAGAAGCAGACATAAACTTTTTGTTTATTAGCACATGGTTGCCAAGTTTTTCCAACTTTCTTCTCATGCAGAAAGAGGTGTTGCCAAGTAAACTCCGCCCAATGCCAGAAGGAAACTGCTCAAGTAACCTCTATATCTTCCCACTTAATTGGTCGTGCTGGGAGCTAGACCAGTATGCTGATGGGGGCCTTTGTGTTTCAAAGCCAGTAGAGAATTTGGAGCTCTTAATGAATGCTACCTATTATCTAATACTGCAAAACAGAGTTAATTAAAAAACAGAGCAAATTGATATCACAAGTGCAGAAAGAAATCCCTTATTATCCAAAAGAATACAATGCTACTCCTTTAGAAATTAAAGTGCAACTTTGCTTTGGATTTCTAGAAAAAACACAGCTTCTATAGGGTTTACTCAGATGCAGTAATGGCTATGTTATTTCCTAAGAAAATTTCAAGCAAAGTGGTAAAGGCATCTGCTTTAAGCCAGCTACCCATCCAAAGTGTTAGCATACAAAAAGCAGAAAATTGCCTTGTGGAAGATCTGAAGTGTATTATTGTTTATAATCACAGAATGGTTTGGGTTGGAAGGGACTTTGGAGATCATTTGGTTCCAACATCCTGATACAGGCAGGGACACCTTCCCCTAGATCAGATTGCTAAAAGCCCTGTCCAGCCTGGCCTTGATGCCACATCCCTGAAAGTATTCCACAGCTTTTCTGTGCAACTTGTTTCTGTGTCTTACCACCCTCTTAGTGAAGGCTTGAGTTCAATATATCAGCAAAAATATGGGGTCCCTGGAACTCAAGGGATTATTCTAGCTAGAATAATATTTAAATATGTAACACTTCAGCATAGAAGACTGTCTTCAGATACGTTGAAACTTTAATTGCTATAGTGGCTGTGACTCATGCAGGCAGTCTTCTGCAAGCCTTAGTCTAGTGAGCTCAGGCATTATAAACTGTATAGTAGTGCCAGAGGAGAGCTGAAAAAATCTCTGAAGAAAAGTTCTGTTCACAGGGAGACCAAAGATACTTTCCTTCCTTACTTGATGCACCCAGCATAAGAGCAAAGGAAAGTGAAGAAGGGAGAAACATCTAGACAGAAGACTGAAAAAAGGTAGAAATTGTAGGAGGAGAGGGAGAGAGAGAGCAGCAGACAGAGCACTGGAAAGCTTGGCTTTTATTTCCATCTCACGACTGGAATAATGTCCTGGAATAATAAACCCCTGGACTTTGAGACAATAATGTCATCACATGACTTCTCTTTTTCCACGGTCTTGCCTAGTGTTAACTCTTTGGAACAAGGAACCATTTCTTAGTGTTTGGGGATGGACTCTTCATTAGGGACTGTAGTGATAGGATATGGGGTAACAGTTTAAAACTTAAACAGGGGAAGTTTAGATTGGATATAAGGGAGAAGTTCTTTACAGTTAGTGTGGTGAGGCACTGGAATGGGTTGCCCAGGGAAGTTGAGAGTGCTCCATTCCTGGTGGTGTCCAAGGCCAGGTTGGACAGAGGCTTGGGTGGCATGGTTTAGTGTGAGGTGTCCCTGCCCATGGCAGGGGGGTTGGAACTAGATGTTCTTAAGGTCCTTTCTAACCCTAACTATTCTATGATTCTATGATAGCCTGCCAAAATGGGCGAGCATTTTCACTGGGGGCCACAACAAGCAGAAAGAGGCTAAAGTAGAGAAAGGAGGTATGTCTGAGCAAATGAGTCAAGTATTGCCTTAAATACAGAATGTAATGGATATACAAAAGGAATGTGAAGAGTGAGCTTAATATGCTACCTGTTAAAAGAAAGTCATAACCCTCCTAATGATTGTGTCAAGATTTTGTCATGCTGTCTTGCTTAAAACTTTGTTTTCCTAACAGTAAAGATTCTCCAAGACCTTGCCCTGTCATCAGTTCATTTCTATGCAGCAAACACTCCTCATTATTCCTTGCAGAATAATAGTTCACTTACTGTCAGAAAGCCTTTCACCCAAATGAAAGCCTTTCACCCTAATTGTAAGGATATCCCTGAATGAAAGTGCATTGTATAAACAGGCAACTCAGAGTTATGTGAACCTCAGAGTGGAAAATCTTCATCGGTGCTGCACCCAGACTTGCCAATGAAGAGATCAGGGATTCTATATTTATCCCGGTGTGCTTATTTAGCCAAATACCTGGTTTAGGCCTTCTAACCCTCTAGTGAGAGACCTGTGAATAAACTGCATGCACGTAGACTACAATACAGAGAGATGGAAGGGACAGCACATAAAGCAGGAAGAGTTTCAGCAACTGAATTTTCAAAGGACTATTTTCTTTTCTTGTTTAACCAATCCTATCTGATCAAATTTGACACCACCACCAGGGTACCTCTATATTAGCATCTCTATATTAGCATAGGGAAGACCTTTCTTCACTTTAATGAATGCAATAGGACTACAATAATTGCTACTAAATGGCAACAGGCATTTTCAGAAAACTGTATTCCATGTCTGCTGCCACATCCCCATGACAGCTGCTGCTTCCTCTTCCATTTACTTCAGTTCTCTCCCAGATTTCCTTATAACCACATGGGGAACAGGCAGCCCCTATTCCAGCCTCTTCTGGGCCTTCTGTATGCTGACTGGCCAGAAACTACTCCAACAGGACAGGTTGCTGCTCTGCTCATGGAACAGCATTTTTCAGGTGGAGTCACCTCCACTTAAAAATGGGTTTTCACAAGGCTCAAGAGCCTCCTTTAATATCTCAGAAATATCTTCCCCAAAATCAAATTCTGTTACAGTTGCAGGAATGGGTACAGATGCATGGATGAAGGACCAGTGTTCATCCCTTAGCCACTTTTCTCTAGAAAATTGTGTGGAAAAGGTATGTTCTTAATATTTCCATTGGCAACCGTAGCCTTCTGACCAAATGTTAGGTTAACTAAATCTTAATGCTGTGGTTGCTGCTATGACATACTAGAGAATTCACACTTATTTCTGTATTTGGCCAGAGTAACTAGTCTAATTCAAGTGCATTTTGCATAAGTAGCATGTAGAAAAAGCTTGAAAATATTTCATGATTTCTATTATTGGTTGAAAGGAATGTATTTAGTATTAAAATCTCTGTAACTGAGACAAAACCTCTTAAAATTCATCTCAGACCTTTAAGCCACATAATTAATAAATAAATGGTATATAAATCTCAACCACCTGTCTTTTCTTTATTCAATACAGATTAACAGCTGGCTTGCGTTTTTTCAAGAATGTGGGAATGAGTTAACATGTTTAAGACAAGCATTTCCACGGCTGACTGGCAGTGAAGTTGTCTTCCATAATTCAACAGCCGCATCAACAAAATGAACACTAGCAAAACAGCGTTAGAAAATGCATTCCTCGCAAATTGCTGGAGCAGGGAGTCTCAGGTCAAGGGTCTTAGGAGAAACATGGGCCAACTTAATAGCACTTCCAAGAGAATCATTTCAGAAGCCACCTGCGGGTTCATCACTGAACAGAAAATCAAGTTTTTCTGTGAGAAAGCAAGCACCACATACAATTTTGTTCTTGTTTCACAAAGAATTATATTGTCATGCATCAATAGGAGTTAAGTCAGAAAGAAAAGAACATTAAATAAAGGGTTGCTCAGAGATTTCAAGTTTTCCTCCATACCTTCAGAGTTCATTCACCTATTCAGTTATCAAACCTTCCATTTCCTTAATTGTTCATCAGTCATTTTAATACTTGCTGTTTTGGCTAGAACACAGCATGATTTTTGCACCTAGATGTAGCGTGGAGATGTTATGCATTGTGCACTGTCATCAGCAGCTCATGCTAGCTGGGAGATTGCTGCAATGAGTAAGGTTATAGAAGATTATGGATTATGAGAAGCAGGAAAAAGTACTCTTAAACTGGGGCAAACTGGAGTGCAGAAAAGTTGACTCTGCTTCCAAGAGGCTCATGGAAATGTCAGTGGATCTATGAAAAAGAACTGAATGAGTCAAAAATATTCACTGCGTCATTAATTTGTGGTATGTTTATTTTCTATGAAGATGAGCTGAGAACGATGCCAAATTTTTCCTTCATTTTGCTTTCAATAATTTGCATATTTTAAAGAAAAATAGAAATGTTTTCCTTCTTTGCTCAGTCTGCTTTTTCTTTTTTAGACTTTACTAATAGTTGAGTATAATATATAGGAGCTGGGGTTTTGCTAGAAAAATGCTCACAACAAATGCTCAGTAATCTGTATCTATTTCTCATTAAAGAAACAGTCTTAACAGTCTTTACTGACTTGTTCCCCAATGCTGAAACCATTACTCCTTCATCCAGTTGCACAATGTCTGCATACTAGCTCCAGTTTATTCTTTGCCAAGGTAACTGTTCTCTTCAGTGCTGAGTTTTCCACTTTTCCAGTCCTTACCAGACTTGGTAACAAACCCATACTGAGTACCATGAACAGCAAAGCTGGGTCCAAGGAGAGTTTTGTATGGTTAAGACTGCTGGATCAGGTGCTGGCTTCTTTTCCCAGAATCTGTACCCCAATATCCTACATCAAAAGCTCATGGGGCTAGTCAATAGATCATTAAGAGAAGCAGAGGGACAGTGTGTCTAACATTCAGACTTTAAGCAGCACATGACTCCAGGATGTCCACATTCTGCAGCTTTTTTGTGCTTCTCCTCTGGTTTTTATAATGCATAATTGTCATGAAAAAAATCCCACAGAAACTAATATGATGCAGAGCTCATTGCTGAATGAGTGGTCTATTAATTAGACATGTTTAGAAAAAAGGCTGCTCTATGTTCAACAGATTAAACTGAGCCCTTGAGATATTTGAAGCTTTTTCTGTCACTATCAGATAAACACAACAGAACATGCCGACCTGCAGAGGTTCATGACTAAACTGTTTGCAAGGTTAAAAAGAAAGGGAGAGGAAAAGCCTTGTTAATCTTCCCCATTCCAAATTTTAATAAAAAGTAAATATTTTTGTAAAAACATATCAAAGGCTTCCACTTTCAGCTATGTGGCAGGTCAAGATTAGGGAAAAGCCAAGCACCTCTTAAGGTTAAACATACTATTTGTCTCTGTCTTTCAAAATACATCTGAGTATATTTTGCAGATAAGTTTAGATAGGGTAAAGCTCAAACTCCTCTCCTTTGACTTTTTACCTAGAAATATACAGCCAGAGATGCAGTAAGGTCAGAGCAATATTTTCCTCTCGTTACAGGTTATATTCAGTTCTTATAACTAATAAAAAGTTTTATTACACTAAGGGTACAATGATTTGAAGCTCCTATTCCATTATGATAGAATACTTCCTAAGTAAAATAAAATTTCTGGCAAATGGCATTTTAGACAATTGGAAAGCTTTAAAAGTGCAATTAAATATGCTTTATTTACCATGTTCAATCATTCAGATCATTAACTTATTTGTTAGTCTCACAGAAGAGCAGAATATTTTAATTGACTTCAGGCAGATAATTTGCCTAGTGCACATTTGTTCTGAGGTAGGCAAAATACTATGATGATATGCACTATGTCTTCGAAATGCGTCTTTCAGCTTTGGTTTGGAACATGGAATTGGAGTGGGGGCAAAGACCATTTCTACAAAGACTGAAGAAAACTATTTTCACTTCACCAAGTCTTGGGCTTGGATGGTCTCCCTAATGTGGGCTTTGCGGCAATGAAATTTAATTTCTTTTTAGTTAATAGCATTATGGTTATCTACTGGGCAGGAAAAATCTATAACACCATATGGCAAAACTACTATTTACAACTTTCACAGGGCAATCTCTTCCAGCCAACGTAGGACAAATACCCTTTAACTCCTCCATCAGGCCAGATTTTTAACATATTCAGACTCATTTTATACTTTAAAATCTCAGCCTAGGAATAGATTGCATAAACATTTGTATCTGTCTTGATTTGTAGGCACAGATCTCAGCTGCTGTGAACTGGCAAAACACATTTATAAGGAAAACACGTTTATGGAGGAAAACACATTTATAATGATTGACTTTCTGAACCAGGAAATCTTTTTTATTTCCTTCACTGGCAAGAGAGACTGAAGTACAGGCGAGGGTGGATGGGCAGGTGGGCAGATAGAGAAGTTTTCCTTATAGCAATGCTAAGAGATTTGCTGGGGAGAGAAGACCCCAGCAAGGGCTTCTGTGCAGAGTCACAGGCCTGATGCCCAGCTGTGTCCTCTCACTGAGAGCCGACCAGCCAGGTACACTCTTGGTGCGATCACCCTAAAACCACAGCAAAGTGGGGTTTGCACCACAAAAAGCAAAGGAACACAAGCTACAAAGACAGTGTTTCCCTGTGGTGGAAGGGTAGACAAATTTCATCCAGCCTCCCAGCTAGAGGAAGCCCAACAGCAGCAGCACTCCCTTCTTTCTGCAAGGCACAGCCTGCTTGGAGACCTCAGGAGATGACCTTGCCATCTAACATAGGAATGAGGGTAGTAGATGTTAGGAGCCCAGTACCCTACAGATGACTCACCCATGGTTTTCACTTCCACACCCTAGTGCCCTACTGTGGCTGTCTCACCACTGCATTGTCTCAGCAAATTAAATGGGTAGGGGTGTAAAAGAAGAAACAAGGAAGGAAATTTGGCACTCTACAGGTGCAAACCCTACAGCAAGGGCAAAATTTGAGGGGATTACTACAGAAATCATGTCAGTTATTTCAGGCAGGGTATACCCTGACACAGAGGCCATTTTCTAAAAGGCTTGTTGATGGGCCTTGCAATCAAGCCATAGTTTGAGAAAGTGATTCCTTCCCTTGAACATTTATCCAGTGAAATGTTCCTGCTGACAGTTTCTGAGCCTGGACTTTGTGAAGAAATCATTTGATTGCTACTAACTTCTGACTAAGATAGTTATTTTTCACTTCCAACTTTTGCATAAATCTGGATTCTTCTTCCCTACTATAATTCCATCCTTCTGGGAAAAAGTATTTTCCTTTTTGCTTTGTGCTTATTGGTAGAAATATCAGATAGGTTCAGAACAACAGTTAAACACCACTGTCTAAAGAAGCAGACACCGTGGCCTGTTTTCAGGAAAGGTGAATTTAGGAATATCTCTTTTCTCAAGCAGTTGGTAAAATGTAATGTTCATTTACCTGCAGACACTTGATGTGGTTTTCAACTCATAGGATAGTTAGTTCTATCCCACCACAGCATGGCCAAAAAAGATGCCTATTCCTTCAATCCAAAAGTTTAAAATTAAAAGCTATTTGTCACCAACATGACAGCTGTGGGTTTTTTTTCTGAATGGAAAATAGAAGTTAAGTCTGCATTTTTAAAAACTTCATTCAAATCTGTATAAACTCCTGGCAGGAAAAATAATCCTATGTATATGTCAGCATTCCACAGCAAGGTTTTAACAAAGATCACATGTTGCACATTGGAAAGCCAAAGCACAGAAACACTGCAGTTAAAAAGAAAACCCCTACATATCTGAATAATGCAGTATAAAACCTACTAATCTGAACAGCTGTCCTGTTAGCAATAAAAAAACCCAAAACAGCTGTCCTGATAAGCAATAAAGGACAAATTCACTCAAACAAAGCATAAAAAAATAAAACCTGCTGCAAGAATATGCTTAAGTAAACAGGATTTCTTCCAGTTTTTGCACAGCAGATATTGTTCTTTCATCACAGTAAACAGATTCTTCTATAACATTTCCTTTCTTGCCCTCTTAAGGTCAGACTGTAGGAAGAGTTTATTAGAGTGCACTCTTAATGCTCAGCTTCAGAATTAATTAGTTAAAGAAAATGGGAAATAAAAAGCAAAATTACCCATAGTAATCAGGACATGGAGGATTTTATTTAGTCATTATTTGATTCAGATTCACAGAATATACTTTCCAGAGCATATAATTATGTGCTATGCTCCTGAATCACAGGAGTAAGAAATTACACTGTTGATCCTAAGGAATCATGATCCTAAGGAATATTTTTTTGCAAATATTGGACTGTGTGCCATTGTGATGCGCAGAGAGAACAGTAACTAAAACCAGTTTTATTTCATTTTTCTCATCAGTTGTGAAATTTCTCAAGAGGTTTGGTATTTGAATTCCTGTATTTCTTGACAGGAGAGGAAAAGCAGGGGCTGTAGCTATGAATGTCCAAATGACTTCCAAATAGTCTTTTACCCTATTTTGATTGGATTTGGCTTTAATTTAATTTACTGATCCATACTCTTCAGCCAATTAGTCCTAGCAGCAGGTAGATGTTGTAATGTTCATACCAAACTCTTAGGGTGGGATCTGACTGCATGGTTATTAAGGGATCAAATTTACAGCTATGATCTCAACATAATACACTTCATATTCCAATTTTTCATCATCACACATTTACCTATATAACAGAAAAAGCAGAAAATGGTCAAAGTACTTATTCTCTGCCCTTGCCAGTATAAGGGATACAAGTCTATTCATACACTTGTTGGTCTGGCGAAACAAGTGACCCACATACTAGGATCTGGCACATTTATCCCTTGCAGCAGCAAATTTCAAGTTGGTCAAAAGCTCCTGGCTTCAATTTCATTGCTTTTAGGAGATCATTTATATCTTGTGAGTTCACTGGCACAATTCTGTATGAAAGAATAAGATTACAAAGCCTGGTTTAAAAAAGATGCAATTATAAAAAGAGATGGTTGAATTCTGAAAACTTTACTAATTGCTTAGCCTCGATTAAGTAAGAGATGAGTTCTGAATGAATAAAATCTGAGTAAGGTTTTTTGCATTTACGTTCTGTTTTTCCCCAAATTTCTCTGAATATGTTTTATTCATGTTTGGATACTTAGTGAACATCTGTGTTTGAAAGTTTGTTTTGGTCAAAAGAAGAGCATTTTTTTTTTTCAAGGCACTGTTGAACTAAGTAGTTCATAGATAAATAACATTCTCACTCAGTTAGTTAAAATTCTTTTCTATTGCTTCTGTACGTGACTTGGCCCAGGACTGATTATCCCCGAATCACAGAAGTGTGTAGCAGATATTTTATGGCTGCTTAGAACTGGCAAAAAAGCAAAGGGTGGGGAAGGAAAGACAAAAACATCTTTTGGTGCCTTCGCCCTTGAGGACTTCTCCTGAGAATGAAGGAGACTTGGAAGCCCTTTGAGGGATCCACACACTATATTCATATGAGTAAACCCTCTGCTGGTTAATCATTTAGTAGAGTTAGAACCACACTTAAGCCAAGAATAATAGTGCCACCCAAAGGAACAGTGTCTTCATAAGGAGATAACTTTGTGTGAGACTTGCTTTAAACAGACTGGGAGAAGGGGAATAAATGAGTGAATAAATGATCAAGCTCTGCTTAGAGCTAGGTCTTAGATTTGACTGTTTCAAGCTACAAATCAAACCTAGAGGTTGCTACTTGCCACTTGCCTGATACTCATTTTCAAAGGAAAAATAGTAATCCTTGACATAAAATAAGGATTTTCACTCTGGTCCTACAAAGAATTTTATTGGTTAGTGAATGTTATTAATATTAGCATGACAGATATGACATCCACGCTATAACAGTGGGCACTGGAGAGGGAAAAAAATGCAATTAATTAGTCAGAGGGCAGAGGAAGGATATTTTCCTTACCTGTAGCCCCAAACAGCTAAATAAAATCAGCTGCTGCTGATTCCCTTAAACCCAAGTCAATAGTGATTTGAGAAAAAGAGTAGCTAGCTGTGTTTTAGTCCTCCACATCTCAGGAGAGATATTTGATCAGATCAATTTTGTACTGAGGTGAATGATGGGAATGCAAGCCATCGCTCGTTGTCTGCACCCATCTATACAATTAAAATGAATGAGGCCTGAATATGTTTCAGTTTATTTGCTCATTCTCCCTCTGCCACCTGAAGGGTCTAGGACCTATAGCTTTCAGGCTCAACACCAGTGAGCTTGAGCTTTTCCACTGGAGACTGCATGATGTATATGAAGATGAAACTTGTACAAGCATGTAAGAGCTTGTTGACTCTGAAATACTGTAACCTCTCTGTGCTCTGCTCAGTAGTTTAGGAGATCAATAAAGAGCAGTTGAGAAGCTGTGCAGAGACTTGCACAATGCTGTCCTGAGCTGCTATATCCACATGGCACAGTGCAAGGACCTATGGTGTGTTTTAATTATCTTGGATTAACATCACAACTGCTGAACTACTGACTAAAAGCACTCAGAAGTAAGGCCACTGCAGCCTTCTCTTCTGTTTAATTTTTGGATTGATGCCTAAAATGAAACTTTTACTAGCATGGTTAGAAATGTCTACAGCAGAAACAAGTCCATTTCCTGATTCAAAGTGAAGAAAGCCTTTCCGTTTTAGCATAACCCAGACATTTCTCCCTAAACTGTTATTTTGTTTTACTCAAAATCTATCCTCCTGCTGCTTTGCTTTGATGGTTAAAAATCATACTAGCCTGCAAAGTTGTGGGAAACCCTGAAAAATGTGGTGTGGGATGATTTTAGGCTGGGCATGAGAAGAGCAGTGTGCGGAGAAGGGCTTCTCAATGGTGTATACCGCTGCTTAGGAAGACTTAGCAGTTGTTTGGGGATTGAACAAAACACTCCAATGGATACAGGATGAATTCCACCTCGGTGTCACTCCCCTACTTGGAAGAAATAACTTTCAGAAATTTTGATTATCACATCTTTTCTACCCCTCTGAGTCAGAACTCCATTTTTAGCCAGAGCATGTGGCTGACATTCTCATCTGAAATCAATTTATGCTTCTAAATGTTAGCTAAGTAACCAGTGAGCAAAATCAAATGCTGACATTTTATTTTAGCTCATCTTTTCAGGTAGTTCAGAACTCAGTGTAGCAGGGCAGCTTAAAACAGGATATTTCTTTGATTAAACTCCTCTTATAATAAATGAGAATAAAAAAATAGCTTAAACACTTGTTATTCACTTCTGCTCAGAATATCTGGAAATAGATGGGCAATGGCTGAAAGTAGTGTTTGCTAACAAAAAACTTGGTTCTGTTTTTATCCAACTAAATAAATCTTAAAGAATAAAGAGACACTGCAAACAAAATGAATTGATTCCTGAAATCTGCAGTGCGACTCTGTGGCTTGGTTGTATCTTTAAGACAAAAAATATCTTGATACAGTATGCTGTGTGTTTGTTTGCAAACCTGTTGCGTACAAACCCAGTGATCGCCATTACTGAGTCTCTTCAGCCTCTGGAACAAATGCTGCTTCTCAGATTCGTTCTTCACTCAGTGGGACATATTAACTTTGAGTGAGATGCAAAGTCATCCTCTCTATAGTAATTTTCTTATTTCGTGCCTATTACGTCCTAGCCACACAGCTTAAGTAATTTCTTCACAGATAACAGAAGATTTGGGGAAAAGTTTTAACAAACTTCAAAGCATACAACTGTGGTTTTGAAGGCTACAAACTGGGCCAGAATTATGATTCTTTTTTTTTTCCTCTTCCCTCAAACTTGGAGCTTGACTACATTTGCCTAAGATCTCTTCAGAGCCAGGAAACAAAGCATCCATTCATTCAAAAGCCCCAGAAAGCCTTTTGTCCTAGCCCCAGGAAAAGACAGGCAGATTGTACAGCCAAATGATGGAAGCATGATTTGGGTTTGCATAACAGAGTAAACCAGTTAGAGTTTAGCAGGAAAACAGAAACTTGCAGAAGGGAAATGCTTTTCACCAGTCATGACAGTAATTAGTGGAAGCGTCTTCCTATTTCCATCATGACAGTAGAGGCAATCTCTCCTGGTTTTTCTGTGCCTATGACATTCATGGAGCCTTCAGTTGCATGAAAGTTGCATTTGGCCACCAAAACTCAAACCAGGGTTGCCGGCAGGGCAGCACAAACACAGGAGGTTGTCTTTGAGCCTTTTTTGCCTGGCATGGAAGACAGCTCATAGCTTTTCCCAGACAGGACTTCCTACCACTTCCAGTGAACCAATTGACTATTAGCTGAATCTGTCCCACAGAAAATGCCTGTGGCACATTCAGCTGCAGGAGAAGTAAAGAATAAATTGTTTCAGAGGGAGCCTCTGTGGTCTTGGTGGAGGGGCTGACAAACAAGTCCTGTTCCATTCAATGGTTTGGTGTGCAGACATACTTTGTGCATGCCCCAGGCTATGAGATGCATTGTTAATAATCACTTCAAAGTAGTCTCTGGGCATTTAAAGTTGTTCTCTGTTTGCAGCCGTTTCTTTGGTCTTTGGGACACTTTTGAAGTTCTGGCCAGTGGTATGCCAGTACTGCCTGCAACACAAACTGCACTATTGTTGCGTGGTGCTGCTGCCATGTCTCAAATACTCCAGGCCTCCTGTCTTGGCATATCAAGTGTGCTTGTGTGTGCATGTTTATTAAAACTGAACAGCCTTGTACTATTTGGTGCATGTTGGAGGAACTTTGGCAATATTTTCTCTAACATAAGCACAGCATGCTTGTGTAGCACACAACTGATTAATAGCCACTTTTGGGGGGATGAGGAGTGTAGTGATGAGTATCTTATTTTGCATCTACTTACATCACCCTTTTCTCCTGGCAAATTATTTTAAAAATGGCTTATGAAGACTGTCAAGGGGAAAGGAGTTATTTGGTTTGTTTATTTGATTAAAAGCATTTTAAGCCATAGATCTTATCAAAAAAAGCTTGGGCTCATACGCCAGGGCTCATAGCTGCCTGACAGCAGGTCACATATATTGCATTACGTCACAAAATCTATTGTGAGAAATCTTTGCAACATAACTACCAACTTCTACTTTGAATGCTTTAACTGCAAGGCAGTGAATCACCTTGTAGCGTAGATTTCATCCTGTGTAACGGAAGCGCTAAGTAATACATACATATGATGCATATGTACGAACAACATGAAGATTGAAGAGGATGACATGGGGTACAGGAGATCCTGATCCTTCATTGTAACAAATGCTGCTGCAGATCTTTTGGTAGTGGTGAGGCCAGGGATGGGACGGGCTACTTCACTTGCACTTCTGACCCTATGTTGTAACATCTCAGCAGAGCTCACATCCTGGACTTTTTTTTTACCTGTATAAAGGCAGATGTGGTTTCATGATCATTTAAAGCTGATATAAATGAGACCTGAGACGAAAATGTTGCCTTCTTCCTCTGCTTTCCATCCCACCTATGCACTCCCATTCCTGCCTTTGTTCTGCCACAAAAGTACACAAGGTCACAGAATGACTTGGATGAGGAACTGTGTGGCTGAAAACCAACCTGACAGCAAACAAAACAACCAACCAACCAACCAAATCCACTCTACTTCCAAAAACCCTCACTGATTTTCAGCTTAACTCAGTTTCCTGCTACACCTCAGCACCTGGCAACATGAACACTTACAGAAGCACAAAGCTGGAGACAGGAGGGATGCAGCCCTTGTTTTACCACTGTTAATAATCTTCCAAGTCAATGGACTCTGAAGCAGCACAGCATCTCAAGTCTGGTGTGAGTTATAGGCCATTTTTTAGTTTCCTGATTCTCTTGCTAACACTAGCCAAGAAAACATGTGAATTTGCAATGCAGACAGTAAAACCACCCTGGGTTATACTTATCAGTTAAATATTCAATCACTTCAGCATATCTGTTAGCTGAAGGTAACAGAACAAGTAACAGATCTGTGGGTAAGATAATCTACTTGTCCTTCCAACACTTTCTTAGATTTCAGGCTGTTTCAGAAATATATCTTTCCGTATTCCATCATAAAAGGTTCCTTAACGGACACAGAGGTCTAAGCTATTCCTTCTGCTGTCCTTTCTGAGTGGGAAATGGATAGTATATCTTAGAATCATAGAATAGTTAGGGTTGGAAAGGACCTTAAGATCACCTAGTTCCAACCCCCTGCCATGGGCAGGGACACCTCACACTAAACCATGTCACCCAAGGCTATGTCCAGCCTGGCCTTG
>JANRGW010019385.1:0-18671 GCA_024733675.1 Psilopsiagon aymara | reverse complement strand
TTACTGTGAGGGTGGTGAGGCACTGGAATGGGTTGCCCAGGGAAGTTGTGAATGCTCCATTGCTGGCGGTGTTCAAGCCCATCTTGTAAATAGCCTTGGGTGACATGATTTAGTGTGAGGTGTCCCTGCCCATGGCAGGGGGGTTGGAACTGGGTGATCTTAAGCTCCTTTCCAACCTTAACTATTCTATGATTCTATGATTTTATGATGATTATATACTCATCAGTTAAAATTTGCATTCAAAATAAATGTTATTATTACTACTTCTATCCCTTACTAGAAATTCTTCTTGATCTTAAACCATTTTCTGATCTACTACTTAAGAAAAAGTCTTGCCAGTCATTAGTGACAGTCAAAATTTCAGAATTTTCCTTTAAAGAATTATTATATTTCAGTTTATTTGTCCTTCCAACTCAAATGAAAAGATAAATGCAATTTAAATAATTTCCTAGGAAATCAGACACTCAGGAAAATGTATCTGAAATTACATGGAAATATATAATTTGAAAGTAAAAAATGCAGAGATAAAAATGAAGTGATTTTGCTCTATATAAGCAAGTGCTTTAATTCGTTTACCTCCAGGAAAGTTTTTTTTGTGGGACTGTGGAAATTGGTTAAGGATTTTCCACCTCAACCATCTGGTTCTTTATGATAGAAATCTTTTTATCAGGGGTGATCTTTTTCTTTTTGGTAGTTCTAAACATATTGATGAGAACAGAGAAAGAAATGAATGTACAGAACCAGAACACAAGTGTTTTTCAAAGCTAAATACATTATCACGTACCCCAGGACTATTTCCATACTGATGCATCTCTACAGTTTCAGAGAATTTAAGTGGGGTTTACGTGTTGCTCACTGGCAGACAAAAACCTGACACCTGCTCAAGAGGAAAAAAATTAATAAAAAATCACAGATTCCTAGAATGGTTTTGGTTGGAAAGGACCTTAAAGCTCATCCAGTTCTAACTCCCCTGCCGTGGTCAGGAACACCTTCCACTAGACCATCAAAGCCCCATCCAGCCTGGCCTTGAACATTTCCAGGCATTTGACACCCACAGTTTCTCTGAGCAGCCTGTTCCAGTGTCAAATGGAAGAGATTTGGTTAAATACCACTTATAGGGTGGTATTATTCCCTTCTGGTGACCGCAAAGTCCTTCACAGAAACTTCCCTAGCTCTGAATGCCCAGCCGTTCCTCCTTGTAACACATTCATCATCAAACACTGTTGCATAAACAGAACATAGAGTCATTCTCTGAATACATCATTTCTCCCACTCATTATTGATGAATTAGAAGTTATCAATAACTCAAGGAAATACAATAAATCACCTTTATTTTGTCAGACTATTATATATTCTTTGCATGTCCTGCATAAAACCTAACACATATTTTGAAGTATTTCTTTTCTGTTGCCTTTTTGGTTTTCTCTTCTGTGATATTAGGTGAGATAAGTTCTTCACAGAGACACTTGTCTTATTCTTTGTTAGCAGAATGATTTCTAGTTACTGTTGGTGTCTTTCTTTTCAGATCTCTCTCTCCTTTTCTTATTTGGTATTTACTTTGATATCAGAAGAGTATGCTTGTTCTTAAGGTCCTTTCCAGCTCTAGCCATTCTGTGATTCTATGATGGTAGCAGATGCTCTTTAAACAATGAGAAATGAGGACATTGTTTTATGACAAGATTTGCTCATTACAACATGAAAAATTTGGACACATCTAACATGTTCTCTGCAGCTGATAGTTGTACTCTACTAAAATTTCTAAGAGCCTGCTTAAGCCAAACATAGAAGTAACCCTACGCACAGTGAACCTGCAGGTTTTTCCCTGCTTATTTGTCCCAGTGTTGTGCTGGATTGAGGCCACAGTATGCACTTTCAGCTGCTGACATGCTGAGTTGAAGACACTAACCACCTTAGACTTTTTGTTCCTCTGCCTCCTAACACAGAAGAAAAGAAGCATTTAAATCAAGGAGTAGGCACATGCGGTAAGGAGATGCATGTATTACAGAGGTAGAACTGAGACAGAGTAAAATCCCGCTGTGCTTGTCCTCTTTGTGGTACACATGGAGAAGCAATGTTAAATCAGAAGAGTGAGGAATAATTAATGCTAGTTTGTAGGGGATAACTAAAGCAATATCACTGCGATCTTAAATTGCACAGAAAACCAACTGTGTAGTTGGGAGATAAACAAATGTCTTCCTATGCTCTTCTCAAAGAATAGAGCAGTTTTTGACAACTCATCTTCACTTTCAAATGTCACTAATTATTTAGGAGGTGGGAATGTTTGTTTTTTATTGCCCAAGAAAAGCTGCTTTGCAAGGCTTGGATGCTGGAAGCATTGTAAAAATGTGAATCCCACTTTATAATACATCAAAACATCTCTTCCAAAACATCACTTCTCATATTTGTGTGGAGGCCTGCATCACATACATAATTATGGTGTTTCCTGAATTTCTCAGAAGAATTTGTACATCGTAATTTCTGTCCCTGAAATTATTTTATATATCTGTTTGTTGTATGTGTTTAAATGCTTCCCTTCCACAGCAAAGACAGCTTATTCTGATGAGTGTCTTCTTTTATTTTGTCTCAGTCAAAGTCTTTCCTCCTAAAACCAACTGCAAACTGTCAAAAATGTTAATATGAAAGTCAGCAGTATTGCACAAAAGTCATTGTTTCATAAGAGAAAGGAGCGGTTAACTTGAATAATTTAAGGCAATCTCTCAATTAACAAAGAAGTGGACAATGTAGCCATACTGTGCCTAGATGGATGCCCTTTTCTTTTTTTTTTTTTTTTCCAGATTCATTATCATGTCACTCAAGTTTCAAAATTCAACATTACCAATTGCCATCATTACATATAGCCTCATATGCCCAGAGCAAGATGTTAAGGCTCACAGCTACAGCTTTAAGGATGAAGAGCATTTATGTCAGACTACACTAGATAATCAGAGACACCAATGTACAATACAGATCACACACAGCTATTTGGAAACTAATATTGTTTTAACCAGGAGTGTGGGGGTCAAGGAGGGATGGAGGTGATTGCCAAGTGCTGAATCCAAATATGGGTTTATCTTCCTGAAGAGACAAAGGAATAAGGAAGAGCATTGTCATATGAGGATTTTCTCTGTGTGCGTGAGCCTGTTCTTAACCCATTAACTTGAATGGCTCTACCCATAGCTTCTCCAGTTTGCAATGGAGGTACGGGGGTCTGCGAGGGAAAATATCATGACAAGTATCTTAGAATCATCCTGAATTTTCTTTTTTTTGTTGCCTAATCCATACATCTACAGAGGAGCAGCAGTATTAGAAATTATAGTAATCCATTCAACATATTACAGCAGTGCCAAAAGAAGAGCTTTTAATTAATTTTGTTAAACCATGTTTTGATAACTGGCATTTTTTTATTAGTTGAAAAAGACATTAGTGCTATTGAGTATGAGGTACGTGCACACGTCAAAATTGTCTCATTGCAAATAATACTGTTGTTGTACCGAAAAGAACTTGGCATTTCTGATTGTTTGAAAACATGCCGTGGTATCAAATTATAGTTGTTTTACCTAAGTTAAGCACAGACTGCCTAGTGCCAGCTTGGAGTATTTTGTCAAGAGATCAAGTCATAGAAATAACATCATAGTGGCTTAGGGAACCAAGAAGTATTGTACCTTGTTCAAAAACATTATGGGCCAGAGATTTGTTCTCAGAAAGGAACATATGAATGGCTCACATTTTGGGGAGCTAGACATATCTCCACTCTCTGAAACTGAGTCTCAGCGGTGACTGGCTGTCTGCACTGAACAGACAAAGCTAGGAAAATAGCAGGCAGGATGGCAGCTTCCCCTGCTAGTTTTGTGCTCTTCAAG
Organism: Psilopsiagon aymara; assembly: GCA_024733675.1. Lineage (NCBI taxonomy): Eukaryota > Metazoa > Chordata > Aves > Psittaciformes > Psittacidae > Psilopsiagon > Psilopsiagon aymara. Next base: position 14,811 of record JANRGW010019385.1, on the reverse strand, counting down.
GGCATGCACTTGGAAACTCTGAGGCAGGGAGCCAGTTTTCCATTTCAGCTTTATGTGCTGCTCACTCAATACGCACACATTTTTTAAATGCAGGTCTCCACCTTGTCTGAAGGGTGGTAATTAAGTGTGGTTTTGGTTGCCCCAGGCAGCCAGATAATAGGAACTTTCCTGTCTTGATGAGCAGTCCCAGAGGAACTGTGCTTTTGGTACGTCCTGATTTGACTGCTGAATGCACTTGATATGGGGCACCCTTGAGTACTGCTCAGAAACGCCAGCTTCTGTGGCAGGTGGTGATCCACTTGCTAAGCCATATACCACATGCAGGGCATTTCTAGGTGGTTTCATCTGGGTTATTCAAGTGACTAACTGCGTCCTTTGCCCAGCAGCAGCAACTTGTTAAAGATGCTCCTAATAATCTTCAGGTTTAAATTTAGAGGAGGTTGTAAGAGGAAAAGAAAAAATGTCTCTGTTGAGAGCTGGGTTTTGTCTGGTTCAGAGGTGCAAGACTTCATCTGTTGCATGAGGATCATTGCTTTGTTGGCTCAGCATAGCTCAATAATTTCATTGTTAGGATGATGGATTAATTCCAGATTTCTAGGAGCAAGTTGTTTGGCAACTACACATTTGTAAGGAGCAATTATTTTCTGTACTGATTGGTTTTATATTTAATTATGTTAAATTATGTAATTAACCTGGAGATTATGAGATTATACTAATTGCACAGTGTATACCTACATTAAAAAATAAAATTTCCAGTGAGAAAACTAATGGACAGCACAACTTGAATAAAAGGCCAGACAATTTTGAGGAGGCAACCTCAGAAAGAGGGATTGTTCATCTAGGAAGCTTAAATTAGTATAAATTTGCAACATGTAGGAGCCTTACCTGAACATAAACAAAGAGAAAAGCTAAAATACTATTTAAAATGGTTTCTTTGTTGGCATTCTTAATCCAGCATCAGATGTTCAACAGAACGGCATCTCCACTCCTCTCGTGCTAAAGGTCTGACATAAAAAGAAGGGTAATGAGAGGAGACCTGTCAACAGTATTTTACATTTTATTAGATTAAAAATCTAGCTCATTTTTTGGCAATAAAAACAAAATAGCATCTATGTAGTCAGAAGTATGCCACTGAGTACAGAGTTACACATCTGGATAGATGATACTTAAGTTCTTTCAACAGGGACTGTAGTGAATTTGGAGAGGCAAGACATTATCAATCAGCCCTGATATTTATTAATTGAAAGGTTTTTAAAAACTGTTATGCTGACGCCCAAACATTTCACAGAAATTTTTGGTCAATAATTTCAGTGGAGGTGATTTTCAGCAGAAGTTTGAGATTTGTACTGAAAGAAAAGGGGGAGAAAGAACGTGAATTTTCCAAGGGACAGAGACAGGAAAGACTCAGTTCAGTTCATTCCTCTGCTTCATTAGTTAATATGGTTTTTTATATGGTTTTATTTTTCCCCCTCTTTTATTTTTTTAAATAAAAATGTCCAATTGCTTTCACTTCACAGTTTGAACCCTCAAGATTTATTCACAAAGCACAAGAGATGTTTTCCACATGGAGTTGCTTGAGGGATTATAGGGGAAAAGAAATGGTACTTCACTCCAATTAAGCCAAGTAGAGCTGAAGATAAAGGGCTTTTGAATATCTGACTTAGTGCCTTATACTTTTAAACAGTTCCTCTCAACAGGCTGTAGAGAGAAGAAACTTTGCAAGGTGTGAATGTAAGATTTTGTCAAATTCAGTGAGACAGACGTCTGAAAGTGCATAACTTGGGCTTTTACATTATGTAGAAGCTCTTGTGGTTTTTTGGTTGGTTTTTTTTTTTCTTTCTAAGGGGCTCATGGCAGGCTTTAAGCTTTCAAAACAAAAAATTCAGACCGATTTTCGCATATTTACAATCATAATACAATAATAACAATCAAGTTATTTTTAACTTTTTTTTTTAGATCTCTGATAGATCCAGTAACCATGAAAATAAGTGTGCAGAACAATTTTGTAAGGTAATTTTAAAATACCTTGATCAGTATCTCCACCTGATTATCATAGAATAGAATAATAGACTCCTTTAGGTTGGAAAAGACCTTTAAGATCACCAAGTCCAACCATTAACCTAGCACTGCCTAGTTATACGCTATGAATATGTTAACTATTATTTCAACTTTTAAATTTGAAATCAAGCCATGTGGTTTTAAATCAGCAACATGAAACTATGCTGACAGAAACTCTAATTCGTTTTCTTTCCCCCTTCTTTCTCTTGCCTTTAGACAAAAAAAACTGCAGGAAAGAAAGCTATATTAAAAACTTTTAGGGACATCTGTTAAATGGTTTGTGTTTGGGAATTTTAAGAGGAGGCTTTTGTATCCTATATTTCTAAACAAAACTGTGAAATTCTCAAAAACTGGTGAAACGTGCTTCAAGTTTCCAGTACAAACCCTATCAACCAGTTTCTCTTTGGTTAGTGTTTGTGATAGCAATGTGTCAGGTCTGTTTTTAGTCTATACAGGTAATGACAGTAATACTGATGACAGCTGCCTCTGCTACGCACTATCCAGGTAGAGAAAAAGCAAAGCACATGTTCCTCTAAAACTGTGATAACTTTCTCCCATTGTTATAAACAGCAATAGCAAGTGACCATTTTTTACTACATTTGAAGGCATTTCAATCCCAGACTTTGCTCAGTGCTGAATTCAGTGCAGGGAAGCCCTCCAGCAGTGCCTGTGCAAGTCTTATTTAAGCTAGAGAATTTACAGAGCAGTACTGGGCACCTGAGCTTCTTCTGTTGTCTTCTGCACCCCTTATGATGCCTTTTTTCTATCCCCATCTGGATAAGACTACGTTCTTGCTTTCAGGCAGACCTGTACTATGTCAACGGCCAGGGCAGAAAGCGTAAGTGCCAGTGAAATGCACAGAAGCTTCTCTTGTTGAGCTGAAGACATAATAATTTTGGAAAATGAAAATGCTGAAAATCAGAGGCATCTCTCTAAGCCTTTTAATGGATTAAAAAGAAACAAAATCTGGAGGAATGATCCAAACTCCCTTTGCTGTAGATTAACTCTGTAACTGCATTATCGTGTTGCATTCTCATTCCTTTCAGTAGCACTGTTGTAAAGCACACATGCTTATCAAATCACAGAAGTGGAGTTACAAAATCAAATTCAAAGACAAAATGAAATAGCCATACCCTGCACTAAATTTCTCTTACATAAAGGTAATTCAATATTTCATTGAAAGGCAATTTAACAGTAAATGAAAAGATCCCTATTTCCATAGGAAATAAACTAGTCATTGAGCAGTCAATTTCTTTTTAAATAGCACCCTTCCTGCAGAACTTCCAAAGATAAAAGAGATAGGAACGCATTCTTACATACCAGTAAGTGCAGGAATAGATCAGGGAAAAGGGCAAATGCAAGTGACTGTAAAGTTTATGAATCAGTCCTGAAATTTTCTGGGAATACTTGAGACCTGAGGAAGCTAGCAGTATTATTACCCTGAAGTGAGAACTCTTAGTTTAACAGGATAACATAGCGTGTGTACAACAGATAGCTTGGCATCTCCATCACGGTATATCCCCATATTTGAAGTACACAAAGTGGAATAAATTAGAGCAAGCAGCTCTAAGATTGCGCCTAACCACTTGGAGGACAGTTATGCAAATTCCTGCTGATTTCAGAGATACAGGATCAGGTCCATAATGACTAAAAGACAGCACGACTCAGTAATAAAAGACAATGTTTATTACTTTCCTCTGAGAGGAAAAAAATCACTAACCTAAGTACAAGAAAATGAGATAAAAATAACACGACTTCAAGCACTAATAAAGCAACCTAAATAGATGATGCTGCTAAAGCTGTATAAATCCAACAAGTAACTTCCTTGGCGATGTGACAAGGAACCACCAGAAAAGGCCGAGCTGTGACCCTCATGAACGGCAGTTCCGATCATCAGTAACACGAGAACGCCGGTAGCGTCTCCGCTTGCAAGTAAACCCGCTTTTTGCGCTCGGCAGCGGAGCTGACAGGCCTCAATCAATGTAGAGATTATGCCACCTTCTGGTCGTCAGATGGATGACAGCTCCTTGTGTTTGTAGACCGATCCATTTATCAACTGTGCAAAACTTGCTTCGTTGGAATGGAAAGACATGAAAAGTGCTACTTTTTTTCCTTTTTCCTGCTCATAAAAATGCTTTAGTGACTGCTGCCAACCAAGTGCCTTATATCACTCCTGCCAGACAATAGTACAATGTAAGGCATTTTTTCCTTGGGAGGGTGACAGAAATGGGATTATTATTATTGGCTTGTTGGGGATTTTTTAGTTCCACTGTTGGAGATGCATGCTAAGCTGAACACTGGTTTAGCATCTCTTTCTCATATGCAAGTCGATTAAACTGAAAGAACTTGCTATGACTCTAAATAACACAGCAATCCTGGTCTGCTAGTTCCTGAGCAAACATTAAATATACAATTCTCCTTACATTCCAAGCGAGGTAAATTCCATTTTACCTGTCTAATTTTCTACAGCTATTCTCTAAGTCAAGGAATAAGTATTTGTAGAACCAGCAGGAAACAACAGATGCTAGGTTATTTTTGTGGGGGTTTTTGTTTGTTTGTTGTGTGTGGTTTTTTCCTCCCCCCCCCCCAAAAAAAAAAAAAAAAAAAAAAAAAAGTGGGTTGGTTTGGGGGTTTGTTAGGGCTTGTTTTGTTTAGTTTTGGTTGCTTTGGGTTTTTGTTCTGGGGTTGTTTTTTTTGCTCAGGCAAATTACCTTAAAAAATCACATTGGTTTGAATGATGGATTTTGCTAAGTAACCCTAAGACCCTGTAGACTGTTGTACAAATTTAATTCCCAGAGCAGAAATTATAAGGCTGATTTGGAAAACTTCTTAGGGACAAATACTCCTTCTTTCAATTTCAGTCCAGTGAATTATATGGCAGGAGAGATTCTTTATGTGTCCTTTCAAATAGGAGTCAGACGACCTACAATGAAAAACCCTATGGATCTTGCTTTCTCTTGAATTCCTTTTTTTTTTCCATGCTGCCAGGCTCCCCAAATTCTACCTGTTCATATGCTTATATCAACCAGCCAGTTTAAAAAAGTTCCTCTGTCAGTCTTGATCACCTTTTCTGCTATCATTGCTGCTTTTTGAGGTAAGTTAGGACCCCCCAGGGAAACACTGTACCTATGCATGTTACCACTAATTGACTTCCACATTGCTTTCTAGAACTGCTGCCTTCAGCCTTCTACTCTTATGGGCAAGGACTGTGTGAATGGATTGTTATTAACTCTTCTCCTAGCCAATACAGGCAGCAGATCTAAATAAAACTCAAATATTTAAATCCACTTGGGTAATTTGGTTTTCATATTCTCAGTGTAAGTTCCCAAAACACATCTTTACAATACTTATTTCCCATTTATTTACCATCCTTCTTTGTACCTTAATAATGTAAGACAAACCAATGGTCTGACTCATATAGTTCTAAAACATAGCCATTGTTTTCAATTATTTTTCACGTTACAGTCTGCAATCATTTATATTTTATGCTTAGTTATGCTAATTAGGTTAAAAGCCTCTAGTTGTAAGTGGTATTTTTCTTTCACAGTGTTTGAAAAGTTATTTTATAGGTTGTGAAAATCCATGTGCTTATAAATTAACAGGATATAATATTCCAAAAGGTCCAGCTGAAGGAGAATAAACCAGTAATAGTAGGTATCTTTAAAATTTCTTTTCAGTGGAAAAAATCCTCTAAGTACAAAATAGAATTTGCTTAACTAGCAATTAATGACTTATTTGAGTAGCAAACTAAATAGTGAAAAGATGTTTAAATAACACATTTATCACTTTCATTAGATTTTTAAAATTATTCTTACTGAATCACAGAGTCATGAATGACTCTTTCAGCCACTGGTCCAGAAAATCAATTGATGAAAAAATAATTCTAGCTTTTATCATAATTTAGGTGAAAGTTTGCTGAGGTAAGTGGAGATTGCTGCATAGGTCTATGCAATCCTAAATTTTATATAGAGTTCAGCCCTGCATCAACACAAAGCCAGATCTGCCTAGAATTTGCTTGAAACTAAGAGCTAGTCTTCAAGGTCATTTAAGATGAAAAATCACAATGAAAGCCAGAACTTCCCAACATATACACCTCTTCAATGATTTTACATCGGTCTTTGCAAACTTGCCCTGAAGTGTTTTATTGCTGATTACCTGGAAGTTAAATTATTTTTTCCAAGGATTTAGTTTCTGCTGTCCCCAGATCACACAGTCTCAGACACTGCATGCCTCTCAGAGTGGTGCTGATGGCTGCATCTTTCAGTTCCATTGACACATCTCTCCTTGTACATGGAATTGGCTTTCTTCTGAACACATACTTTGAGGTCCAAGTGTCCCTAAATGAAGCTTCAAAGCCTTATTGTGCTAAGCGAGTTAGATGGTGGTACATCCTTACAGGAGCTAATGAAAGGCTACCCAGTGATGTCCATGATGCTGAGAGTAGGCCTTTATCAATCTGCCTAAAAAAAAGTTGGAGGATGCATCTTCAAACATTGTGCAGGACTTCTAAGCTAAAGGAGAACATTTTTCAGGAGGGAAAGGAGGAATCAGCTCATGAATCTTGGGTCACTAGGGATGCTACTGGAGGTAGCAAAAAAACTCAATCTTGTGTTTGTTACAGTAAAAAAAATATGCAATTATAAAATCCCCAGCATGACAAAATATCATCAGTTTTCCATCATAAATGAGATAACACGGTGCAATGCTATACAGCACTAAGGCATGCCTACATGGATTATCCTTGGTTTAGCTAATCTTTCTTTCTTAAAACTGAAATAATTACTTTGTTTGTTTGTTTGTGGGTTTTTTTGGTTTTGTGGGTGTTTTTTGGGTTTGTTTTGTTTTTTTTTTTTTTTAGTTTTTTTTGTTCTGTCTACATCAAAGATAAAAATACTCTGTCATGATTTTTAGATTTCCAGGTGATCCATGACATTTGACAGAGCACCATAAAGAAAGGCCAGAAAGCACACAGGGATTAATGACTCTTTTTGCCAAGTGATGAATTCTGCAGGCCTAGAAACCTGGCATTTTGCATTCGTCAAGATCAGAGCCATTTTTAAGCTGTTTAAATTGTGATTATTTTCTAACATCTGTTTCCTTGAAAACTAATTGTAGATCTGAAGTTGCCGTTTTTAAATAATTCATAAAAAACATAAATCCAGAGGAAAGTGGCAAAGGTATACAGGAACCCAGTGCAGTACAAAGAAAAGGGTCAAGTCAGCTGTAGTTGTCTGAGCGCTTCTCCTACTCCTGAAGTACTTAATTAGGCATGTCTGACTGTTTGGCCATGGGTTGATTTTTTCTTTCAAGAAAGCTGTTGACCTGATGATATATTAAAACACACTCAGCTGTAGCTTCAAAATGGTTACTGGAAACATTTGTAAATGCTGTTGTTTAGGCAATAGGAAAAAAAAAATTAGATTAGCTAGCGATTTTTTACGATTTTTTTTTTTATTTTTTCATGTTACTGAATAGCCTTTCAGCTCCACCAATTACACAGATCAGTTAGACAGCATCATTTAATGTAGGCAATAAAATGCCCAGAAGATCCTTATCTATCAAAACAAGAACTTTCACATGAGTTTTGGAGGGTCTCCCAACCAGGCAACTAAGTAAACTAATTCAACTAAGCCTTTATAAAGTTTATAGCTTCTGGAATTATTGCTGAGCTTACAGAAGCATTTTAAAGATTACATCCTCAAAACTTCGAGATCAATTATTTTATAGTAGGAGTAGATCTCTTGTTTTAAAAAGCCTCTTTGTGCTGATCCATAATTTTTTCTCATTTAGACTATTTTTGCAGAACTAATTAGTAACTTATGCCCTGGAGAAAATTCTGTCTGTTGGTTTGTCCTCTTCACAGAAAAAAAAATTTTTACACTTTCATTCTTAGGAAGAAACTCATCTTCTGTGAAGATAACACATCAGAAGGAAGAATTAAAAGGAAAAAAAAAAACAAACCAGCAAACAAACTATAAACAAAGCAACCCAGACTCAACAAAGCTGCAGCTAGAGCTGTTTTGGGAGGGAAAAGGGTTTTATCTTTCTCTTTTTTGCTAGTCCAAGGCTTTCCCACTAAGAGCTGTTCAAATGAGCATTCCTATGATTATTAACGCTGCCCTCCTCTTAATAATTTGGATGTGACTTTTCTCCCTCAGCATGGTACCAAGCAGGCTCCTTGTTTATATTTTGTTGTTGAAAGGGAGGCTGTCAGAGTTGACATTCTGAAATATCCATCTGGCTCCTTAAATGCTATCATGTCTCTTTTGTTTTCCCAAGTCTCCGATGAGAAGATGTTTGTCACTTAATTGCTGCTGAGGATCACAGATGATGGTTTATAGGTTTAGGCAAATTGCAGGCAGCACTTTGTTAACAAACGGTAGAGCACAATGGTACTTCATAATTATCCTATAGAGCTCAATTGGCCCTTAACGGCACCTGCATGTACAGCATCAGGGAGCCTTGTTTCAACACAAAAGCTCCTTCTTGTTAATTAACCTGTGTGCAGTTGTTACAAATGAAACCTATTTGTTTCCACTTAATATATTTGCAGCTAGTTTAAATATTCATTTATTATTATGCTTGTTAAGTGAGGAGTGGGGAAGAATAGTTTGGATCACTTTCATTAGTATGCATTGAGCCTAAAAGAGGTAGCAAATAGACCAATATGTCAAGTGTGTTCCTTTGTGCTTTCCTTCTTCCTGCTCTGTAGGTCCCCAAATTAGGCTAACAAAGATGTATATCCATTGCTGATTGAAATAATACAAAAGGAATGAGAAGTATAGGAGCCTGTGTGAAAAATCAACAATTTCTCTAAAAGGGGCTTTGTACCAAATGACAAATACAATCCATTGTAAGTGAAAAATGCCTTTTATTGCATATTTAAAAGGAGTATGTACACACACAGAGATTTTATTTGTGTGTAAAAAGCTGCAAAACAAAATTGAATCCAGTGTATTTAAGCGTTATGCCTTTATTTGTGCTGTTCAAGCACAGATGTTTTTAATCTTTTACCAAAGAATGCAATTCTATTTTATCCTTACGACCAAAGCAACCTTTGCTTTTTAATTGAGATAAGTTAGATAGAAACTGATAAAAATCAGTGTGTGTTTATTAGCAACTATAATACATTCATTTAACTGCATAAAGAGATTCATGAGCAGTGATTGTTGGTATCATGCATTTTAATAAAGACTATTATAAATGCATTTATTCCTGATACTGGGAAAAGAAAACCTCTCCTAAATTTTGATTTTGATTATTTGTCCCTTTTTGAGTTTTGTGGCCTGAAGATTTTCAAAGAGTTTCTTTCTTATGTGAGTAGCCTCACAAATAGCAAAGATTTCAGATCCCATGTAGCTGGACAGTGAGAAAAAGCTCAAGTTCCCTCCTGCTTTTGCTTGACCTTTGGAAGTTATTTCTAAAGGGTATCACTGCAAGGGGATCATATGCAATATAGCAGAGTTCTTTCTGAAAGGAAGCACAAAGGACAATTGTCATCTCTTGATTAGCCAGTGTGAACCCTGAATAATCCCATTTCTTTCTAAGTTATTTACACCAGCAGCACTGACAGTAGGATCAAGTCCAAAGAATTTGCCCCTTCACACCTCAGTATTAGCAGATAATCATATTAAAGCTACATGGGGGAGAGGGGAGCAAAATTCAGGCTGCAGATGAGTTCTAGTAATAACACACTGAAAACTGTTGAAAATACAGCTATGTATTGATGTAAGATGCATTCCAACAGCTGCTAATCAATTGCTGTGATTCCTCTGCTTTAGAGTTGGTCCAATAATGTATTTTAGAATAGGTCAATACTGCCTCCTACCTAGAGTAATACATCTAATTTGTTTCAATTCATCCTGATCATATATTCTGGCCATTTTATTTAAAATTTTAACTTGCCATGGAAAATTAATAACATAGAGTAAATTGTAAGTTACTTGTATGATGCACGCTTAGAAGAGATAGAAGTCAATATGCTCAATAATGTAACAATTAAATGGGTAAAGGAAACCTTTATAGTTAAGGGAGGGTGTGTGTGTCTATACATTTGTTTGTAGTCATTTTATGTGTGTGCATATGTAAATTTTAGACAGGAATTTAGTGTTTATGTGAACTGCCAGCTTGAAAATCACTGGTATAAATACTCTCTAGTCACAGAATAAGTGTGATGCATTTTGTAGCAGAAGAAAATTCAGTATGTCATCCTTTTGAAACACCTTGCTTCTTCCGTAGTGAGAATACGTTTTAAAATCATATATTATTATTCTTCTCCTTTAATCATAGTTTCATTGCTGAGACTCCCAATATGTAAGTGTAGAAATGGCCCCCTATGATGCACATGTATCTTCTAGGCTATAGATGGCATTAAGTCAGCAGCCCCTTTAGGTTATTACTGATTTACAGTGGATTTCAATAGTAATTTAGAAGTGAAAGTGCTTATCAGGTCAATGAACATTCACAGCCCTAGAAAACTCTCCATAAAATATCTTTCGTCTTCCAGGGCCCGGGATCACTGCAGGTCTCCAGGGTGAGTTCTTCAGTTATTTCCAAAGCAGGTGGGATACCAAGCCATTATTTTTGCTGCTTCTCTAATTTTAAGATACTCATGCTTTCTGGCAATTTGCACACTTACAAAGGCATAGAAAGTCTTGCCACACTCAGCATATGTGGCATCTATTTCTGTCAGGTCCACTACAGAATCTGTGAGAAGCAAAAGAGTACAACTTCCAGCAGCCCCAACTATGTCTATCACTATTATAGTGAACTGTATTTTAGGCCCTTTTCATCTGTCTCAAAGGCATCCCACTAGTGAGAGGTTTCAAAGCCCTTCTTTAGATATACTTACACAGTCCCTAGACTAGATCACTGGGTTACAGCCCTCTGTTTTTCACCTGTGCAAAAGCAGCAAATCCAGCCCTACTTGGCACCTGCAAGGCCGTTTCTTCAAAACAAAGCATTATTTATTCATTACAAAGTACACAGGATTTGGAGAATGGAGATAAAAAAGCAGAAGACCTATTTCTGAATCTTGCTTATTCCTGTGAGTTTTGTTAACTTTCTTATTATTATTTTTTTTTTTTTTGGAGTGGATATCCCCTTCCTAGCCTGGAGATCCAGGCAGTTGCTCCTTCCCCTGCTTTTCACTGCCTCCTTGTAGCATTTTCTTACAGCTAAATACTTCCCACACCACCCTTCTTTAGCCAGGGATTTATTTCTTTTCTGAACAATTTAATTTTCTTTTTCTCTGAGGCTTTGGTCAGGGAAAATACACCTGTTAGCCTGACTGGAGACAAGCAGGTGCCTCTCTCATAGTTAATAGCTCCCTGCCTTCTTCCCTGTCGCTTGGCATTTCTCTGGAGATAGCTCATATCTGTCATTGTTTCATTTCTAACTTGGTTTTTCCCTAGCAGCCTCTTTGATTTAATTCTCTGTAGTCAGGTGGAATAATATCAAGCTAGAAAATGTAGGTACATACTACATTTGGAGAAAATAGAACCGCTGTCTCCCTCATTAGCCTCCGAGGATTTTATGATTCAGGAGATAAAAGAAGTGGGGAGCACTTACAATAAAGACTGTGTTCGAGAAGGGGATTGTAAGGCAGGATTTTTGATAAGACAGGGACCTGCTGACCTTCACTTAGCTCACTAGTACGTATGTGTACCACTGCTGATAGGGCAGGTGGGTCTTATTTTTCATCTTTCATTTCACACTTCAGATTCTGCACTTCTGCTCCCATTCTCAAATGTCCATAGCAAGCTGTTCTCTACAGCCACTGGTAGTATTTTGCTTACCTTGGCTTCTTTTTGGTTTCATAGCTTCAGCATGTGAAGCTTGCTCCACTTCCCTTACTAGTATCCTCCCACTACACAGGAAGAAGATGTCATGACCAATTGGGCTCAATAGTTAAATTACTCACCTGAGAATGGGGAAGATTCTAATTCCTACTCTTGGTTCAAAGGTTGCTTCTGCAGTAAGTAAAATGCGCTTCATGTGAATAAGTTTTCACACCTTTAAGTCCATTAATGGCTGTAAGCATCGTGAACTCTGGGTGGATACAGCTACAGGTTAACACATATAAGTGTATGTGTGCATATATATGTGTGCATATGAAATTAATACCCTGATATCCTTTTCCTACATAGACAATAGAACCAGTAGGAAATAATCCAACTTAAAAAATCTTAGTGAAAAATACTTTTGGCCAAAAAAATTCCACTTGTTTTTGGAAAGAAGTTATGCTTGCACACACACAAAAAAAAAAAAAAAAAAAAAAAAAGAAAAAAAAAAGAAAAAGCACCAGGTTTTGATACCTAAAACCGGAAACAAGGTATTGTTTTTCAGTTGACAAGACAAAAAAAGACTGTAATTTTTTTGCAAAAGTAAGCAAAAGAGTATTTTGTAGAGGAAAAGTAACTACTATATTTTGTTAGAAATATCATCACTTATTCAAGGTAATATCAGAAAAACAGCTGTGGTGTATGTTGTGGGAACATAGGAAATGTAACATGCTTAAAGCTGGGACACATTTTTCTCTGCAAGAGGCGACTGCTGAGTTGATATTCTGACTGTAAAGTCCTACAGATAGAACACTGGGAGCTGGCCAGCACAGTCTTTAAGCCAGGATATGTGACTCGCTGTTGTATAATTTGGTAACTTCCTCCCAGAAAGTCCTTAATTTTGAAGGAATCAGATGTATTTCAACCAAAGGAAATGTTTCTAACTTCATTAGGTTCTCTTGGTGATCACATACCTCATTTCTGTTTATTAGTCTACCATAATGAGGTTTTGTTAACCCTTTGGGCAGCTGAGTGCCATGGCTTTTTAGGTATCAGCTTGGACTGTCACATGGTTGATTTAGCAACAGTGAGTGCTTCATAACCACAGATTCATTTTCCTCAGTTTGTTGAGTGGATAATTATAAAGGTTCACAAAAGAACTGATACAAGGGGAGGAGACAGCCTCACTTCTATCAGCAGCCCCATGAGGCCTGTACAAGTGTCTCTTGTAAAACAGAGTACAAATTAAACAATGGCTACAATAAGATCTAGGGGATGGTGGATAATGAAAGAAAACTTCCTGTGCAGATGCAAAACAGGCACTAAATAAGTTGGTTTTATGTTTGACAACAGGGCTGTTATGTAACTTCATGAATTCAGAGTCTGATTTTAAGGTAATATTCTTGGACTAGACTAGATGGTAACAGGCTAAATAAAATTACTACTATTTATTTTGTGGCTGTGGCTGTGATTTCCAATTTAATTTACATACTGTGGTATGTCAATAAGGTTTTTTTAAAGCAGAGTATGGTGCCTGCACTGTTTCCCAAATAAGAAAAGATTTAGGAATTTGCTAGTAGATATAGCTGCAAAATGGGCAGTGTTTTATTTTAAGAACAAATGCAATTGATGTGTTAACAAATCATTTGTTCTATCTACAGTCGCCAACTCCTTATTATGAATAGCTGAATTTAAACTAAAGAATAAATTTAAGCAGCAGCCTTTTCCTTCCTTGCAAGATTTATATACAGCAAATTGGACTTTATTTTGTCAGTTTAAGTATTTAATGAAATTGAATGAAAGTCTTTTTTTGTGCATGTGCTGTTTCTCCCTTTCACTGTAATACAGCTACTCTCCATGCATAGTGTTTGCATCATTATGTAAGACATTTGCAAATATGTATGATGTGTTTGCCTATGGGAAAACCCTCTCTTCTAATGTATTCATGAAAGATGAATTAACAGTGCTTTAGGTATGATAAAGAGATTCATAGTATGGTCTATTATAATGCTGATATTAAAAAGCAAGCTCATCATTTAATAAGGAAAATGTTAATCTTTTACAATCATGGCAATATGTTTTATTTCTGAGCATGTCTTCCTTCCACCATTGTCCTCTTATTAGTTATAATTTTAATTTATCATTTGTATCAGGCTGATATCTAGATCATAGTCAGGACACCATTGTGCTGACCTTGTGCTGAGACAGTATTCCTACCAGGAAGATCTTTGTGTCTCTTTCCTTTTTTCTTCTAAGTTTCTTTCTTCCCTTGATCTTCCCCTTTTCTGTATAGTATAGACCACAAGCACAACTCCTCCAGGATGCCGACATAATACTTTTGCCATGACAAAAAAAAAAAAAAAAAAACAAAAAAAAAAAAAAAAACAGAAAAACAAAACCTAACAGGTATGAAGCAATTTTCTGCAGGATGACACAGTCTGTGATTTTCTCCAGATCCCTCTATTTCAGATAATAAAGTTCAGCCACCTGGTCAGATTTGTTAGCACCCTGCTTGCAGGAAGCTGTGTTTCACAGTTACACTCTCCATCTATGCTCTGCTGCCAGATCTAGCGGTGTCTTTGTCTAGGGTGCAGTATCAGCTGCTGTCTCAAAGTTACACTGTAGCTCAAACTACCCAGTCACCATCCCCAAACTGATTCCAGTGCTGATTGTAATCTGGAGCAGACCAGCTGCCTCCTAAGCAAAGATGCTGAAACACAAGCTGGCAAACGACTTACATTCAAACTCCGTCACATAGACAATGCAGGAGAACCAGCTTAACTTGAGCTACTTCACTCTGAAGGGCTACCAAATTACAAATCCTGTTACATCCGATTGAGGCATGCAGTGGGAAAGAGGAAAAGGATTTGTGGTCAATGGCTCAATGTCCAGGCGGAGACCAGTAATGAGTGGTGTCCCTCAGGGATCGGTGTTGGGACCGGTCTTGTTCAACATCTTTGTTGGTGACATG
>JANRGW010019384.1:10752-25682 GCA_024733675.1 Psilopsiagon aymara | reverse complement strand
GCAACTGAAAACATCGGTGTTATCAGCACTGTTCCCAGGCTGAAAGTCAAAAACACAGCACTGCACCAGCTACTAAAAAGGAGGAAAATGACTGCTACTGCTGAACCTAGGACAATAAGATTATATACATGTATAATAACTGGAAACTCAAAGTTTAATCTTAAATGAGATATTACTTTAAATTTGGGTACCCTCTATTCTTTAAGATTACACAATACCATTTTTTGCTTAAAATAGTATTAATTCCAGTGAAAAAAAGAGATACTTTACCACTTCCTTATGTAGCATAGGGAAACATATTCTAAAATAGCCCTTAGCAAGATGCATATGCCTGACACCATATAATTTGGACAACTTCACATATTATTGTAGCTCACTTGATCCTACCATTAAGACACATTGCCCTTAGAATATGTCATTTAAATCCTGCAGACTATGGAAAGTTCAATAGTACTCAGTGAGAGACTCAAAGAAATCTCTTACAGAGATCAGCCTACCCACTGAGCTAAGACCCTATCCTGCTAGTCCAATGCACCTCATTTTTAGAGATGAAACACTTGAATTGTATCACGAGGGTAATCTAGAAGTTATATACATGCAATCACATTCATAGTCTGATATACTTTTCCTAATTGTCTTCAGACCTGCCAATGTCCAAAGCTATCTAGGTCAGTCTGCTGGAGATACAGACAATAGCCTAAAGATGTAATTACTTACTGCAGATGAACCATTGTGGAAAATTCACATGAGAAGAAAAATATCCCCATCAAAGAAGCAGAAGGAAAAAAAAACCCCATACTGTAGGAACTGGAAGACATCAGTATTTCCTTTATCCATTTACCCTTTCAAAGATCATAATCAGAAAGAAAACATTTCAATGAGACTCATCCTTTATTTACACAAACCTTTGCTAGTGCTAGAAGGAGGCAATGTTACGTAAAGACAAATTCAGCACCTTCCAGATGCTGCTTTAACCCCTAGGCTTGTGGAGAGCAGCAGAAATAACTTCAGTGACACTGACCTCTCTCAGGGCATATTACATTAAATTAAAATATCCTTATGAAAAAAGTACATTAAACTATTAAAAATGTTTATTTATTCAGCTTAGAATACTTTGCTGTATCACTGTTATTCCTCCATTTTACAAAGCATTTTATGTTATCATGGTGACTCTTGAGTGATGAAGGACAGATGCTTTCGCAAGTAACACAGCCAATGGCTAGAATATAAATAACCCTTAGGAGTGTGGTGCTTGCAAGGAGGTGTGAATAAGCCTTAGAGGAGATGCTATGCAAGTTTCTCTGTCTGAATCTGCTCAAGTTTACTTCTCTTTAATCTCCACTCCTCCTCTCATTTTAATATTCTCTGGCTACGAATGCACCTGTCAACATTTAAAGAGCTGTTATCTGTAGTTACGGATGACAGCTGAAAGGTGTGTTAAACTCTGAAATAAACTAATCAAGAACAATTCCAGAAAGCATAAAATTCAGCACAGACTTTTCTGAAGCCAGACAGAAAGCTTACATAGTTTTCCCCACTGTTTTCAATGCTCTCCTGCTTTAATGAGAGGACCCATAAGTGGCTGAAGAGGATGTACACCTGTGAAACTACAACTTACTTTTTGGAGGATGGACATAATTTCAGTTGTGCAGGAAGTGTAATAAACATAAGGAGAAGGAAAAAGAAATAATACAATACTATGCCACTATCTATCTATTAGTACTATCTATTGTTCCAGAATCACAAATAACTGAATTCTTACCTCCAACTGCTACAAAGTCCGATGCCCAGACTTCACGCTGATGTTCCAACAGCACCTTAGTTACATGTATACAAAATCAACCAAACACTACAAAACACACATTGCAATAAAAAGCAGATAATCTTGCTTTCCTCTGCATTAGAGTATATGCACCACTATGGATTTTACTGGTAGGGTGCTTGAAAAAGCCTCCTTACATACTAGAGTTTAGCAATTTCACAAAGACCTATCTGAGATGTTTGGCAATGCAACGTAACATCGCTAATCCATGGCAGAGAAAAAAACATTCAAAGAAGTCATTCCCCCCCCTCACCCCCCCCCCCCCCCCAAAAAAAAAAAGTGCTGCTGGTGCATGCCTCTAGCTCCTCTATGGAAATGAATGCAACACTATACTGTTACTGGTGCTATTGGATGACAAAAAATGTCCCCAAAAATGCTTCAGATGAAAGACACAAATTTGAGAAGAGTGCACCCAAAACAGAATGACACTGTTCTAGTAGCTGAGAATCAGTAAGAATGAACTGGCTAACATTCCCTTGCCTGAATTTTCCTAAAGATACTAGGGTTTATCCCTTATTTCTGAGGATGCTGCTCTTAAAAGTTAACTACTATGAACAGAAGGTTTTCACATACTAGGAAGAAAACAAAACCCAAAACTTCCAAATCACTTCAGGTATATATTCAAAACAACAAAGTTTACCTTACCTTTAACAGTAACAGGTAAAGTTACTAGTTAGTGTGAGCTAACTAGAACATTCTGAAGGTAAATACATTGGGATGGAGATGAAACTAACATGCCAAAATCATTAATAATAGCTATTCAGAACAGAAAGCAGATGAAAGAATAATCTGAATTTTGCTCCTGGGAATTCTGCTACAACGCTGACAAGTGCACTCGATTAGCCAGTAAGGAGAGCAAAAGAAAGAGCCTTTTAATTAAGGTCAGTATTTGGGATGCAACTGAAGCAAGTGGATTTTGCGTCCAACTGGAACTTAGCAGGACAGAAATCATGGCAAGAGTACTTATAATTGACATGGTTCTTGATTCTCACAAAACATTTACTAAACTGATGTTATTTAGTAGACTAAACTCCAACACATTAAATCATAATAGGTTTGAATCATTTAGTATCTAATAAGGTTTGAAATATTCCCTTCCTGAATATTTTTGATTCTCAATTATAAAAGCGAGCGCAAAAAAAAACACTATTAGCAGTCTGTTCCTTCCTTGCAGCACAATGCTTTAAGGTTTGAGAAAATCTCTGGGGCTGTGAAAAAGAAATAGCCTGTTGTGAATTTTGAAGACCATGTGATCTTAAGCAAGTGCCATATTCTTAAATGGATGCATTGATAATTGCTTTCCTAGATTCATAGTTCCTCACAGTCCCTTTTCCTTAATACACAATTTCAATGGCATTATATATAGATTTATAGACAGGTAAGAGATATTTGGTCTAGCCTGCGCAAGAATAACATACGAAACTGCAATTAATGTTTCTCATACAATTCTTAAGAGAAAGTAATAGAAGAGAACTTCATCTATTTGTCACAAAGTTGCTTGATGAATAGAAGCTGGGCAATTATTATGTCCTATTTACATACAAAATTGACTGCTGTGAAAAAGGTAAATGTTAAGCAGGTAAAGGACATTTTCAAATACTTGCTGACATAGTTCAGATTCATATTTCTGTCTGATTATGGCAGATAGTACAGATTTGAAGAAATAAATTTTTGAAGAATTTGACTCAGTATTACAATATGTAGAATTTATCCTCAAGCTGCCAAACCCATTAGCAGCCGCAGAAGTCTTTTTAATGGCTGCAGTCTACTCACACAGTCAGGGCACTGACATACCTCACATGGGTTTATTGGGGGGGGAAGAGAGGGAATCCATCCTCAAAGCAAAATGACTCTGTCATTCTGACTAGGAGAGAAGCTTTGTATGGCCTGAATTTTCAAAAGGTACCAAAAGAGAACAAGTCTGAATAAGAAAAAAAAGATACTGAGCACTCTAAATGTTGGTCACATTGGTGAAATAAAATTTCCAGGTGTTCATGTGACAATCAGTGATTAAGAGCACACTTTTTTCAGGAAAACATATGGCCACAGCTGCTATCTTGGTTCTGGCCACAGGTACAATATGACAAATTCACTCTTAGATCTTTCCCTGCTGTCACAGTGCTGGCCCTCATGAGAATGAATCTACATGAAGAACAACTTGGATACACTGACAGCCTGTGGTGCAGTGCTAATACTTCTTAGATGAAAAAGCTCTTCCTAAGCAATTAATTCTTACAATTTTCCATGCAATTTATAAGAGCAACTTATATAAAAATGACTGCCTAAAAGTGAGGCAAAGGCACAGTTGAAGAGTTGTTTCCTACACAGAAAAAAAAACCTTAATGATAAGATGTAAATAAATGGAAGTGATGGAACTGACTTGGATCTTCCAGTTGTTCTAATGGAATCATGAGAAATCAAGAAAAAAGATAATGTTAATTTTAATAATAAAACATCCAAGATTCAAAGAAGTTCTACAGTCTATTTAAGGCAATATAAATGAAAACTGACAGATACACAGAAGGAGATACCAAAGAGGTGTATTGGTTTAATTTTCTTCATAATTAGTAGAGAAATATATGCATCTTTGTAAGAACTACATACATTTTATTTAGATTAAGGTATGCAATAAGTATGATTATCATAGCTGAGAAATAAGAAAAGGACAATATTAACAGTTATGTTCATTTCATAACTTTCTGTCTACAGCAATTAAAACACTCGTATATTAGCAGTATAATAAATCAGTATATTGATGTTAAGTAGCTTGCAACGTTTCAATCATTGGTTCTGAAGTAACTGAAGTTTCTATCTTCCAAAGTTCTTCACTGCTGTGGTAGATGATGAAGCAGTTCAGAGTTTGGCATAATCTTTCAGGATCATTTCCAGTTTCTGGCTCAGCATGATGTTCCCCTTCACTTTTAGTTTACCAGAAAAGAATGCCTACAAAAAGTAGACAAAGGAAAAAAAAAAAAAAAATTATTCAATTGTTCACCCACAGAACACCAAACAAGAAGCCAAGGGGAGGTGTGGCTACTCAGTGCTCAGAAGAAAGCTTTCAGTTCACAGTCCCCACTGGATTTTTAACATAAAACCACCCAAGTTCAATTTTAATAGCACTCAAAATGAGTTTTCTATTTAGAGTGCAAGACCAAGTCTATCACTTCAGGAAAGAAACCAAACGCAAAGCAACTTCATTGTCCTCCACTTCTTTTGTACATATAGCAGAGTGGACTTAGAATCATAGATCATAGAATAGTTAGAGTTGGAAAGGACCTTAAGATCATCTAGTTCCAACCCCCCTGTCATGCGCAGGGACACCTCACACTAAACCGTATCACCCAAGGCTATGTCCAACACAGCCTTGAACATTGCCAGGGATGAAGCATTCACAACTTCCCTGGGCAACCCATTCCAGTGCCTCACCACCCTCACGGTAAAGAATTTCTTCCTCATATCCCATCTAAACTTCCTCTGTTTAAGTTTGAACCCGTTACTCCTTGTTCTCTCACTACAATTCTTCTGGTATAAAAGAAATTTCTTCATAGAAGCTGATGGCAAAACTTCAGGGCAGGACAAAAAGCTCTGATTCCTCCCCTCCCTATGCTGTATATATACACATATCCTTATATGAAAGGAGAAAATGGAATGAAAAGGTCAGTTACGGAAAATAAAAGCCCTAATGAAAAGGTCAGCTACTCAGTCAAATTTGTAACAAATCCAAACACATACACATACGTTGCAAATAAATGCACCAGATTTATACATGGTATATTGCTACAAACCGGAACTGAAAAAAGATTTGACTGTGCTTGCAGAATCAAAGATCAACCAATACTTTCAGTGAAATACTGGTACATTACATTTTTATTGTCAATACTTCAAAGAGCTGTATACCCTGTTTGAACCTAGTTCAGTATGGTTTTTAAACTAGTTTTGCTTTGCTGTGGCTTTGCAATTTGAAAACTCTTTGAAAGTTCTGAAACAATGTGCTTTTGCATAGTTCCATTAACTTGAAATACATCCAAATAAGAACAGAGAGAGCCAGCACAAAAGAATCTGAATAAATGCTTTGAGCTTCTTTAGATGAAGAACTTCACAGGACCAGAAAGGAAATACTAATGCCTAAGAATAGAGAAAGTTGATGAACTGCAATCACTTTTTCCTAGCATTCTGAAGATTACACATCAACAGTTTGTTTGTTTACACTTTATGCCTGCTACATATAGAGGGTCACAAAGGATTTTACTCAGGTGGTTCATAGGACCTCTAAAAAACATTTGCCACCATTACTGGTCTCAAATTTTACAACGAAAGTCTCTGACAACTTCTGCTTGGGATCAAAGAAAGGGAAATGTTTGATATACGATGAGCTTAATTAACTTTTTCATTTTCTTAAGCTTTAATCTGTAAGCTGACATATTAAATTTATGACAGTTTAATTTACTTTTACACAAGGCAGTTTTATTAGTAAAATTAGTATTTTTAAGTAGTTGATTAAGTCAAGCAGCTAAAAATGCAGACCCGGATTATATAACTTTCTTAAATTGTTCTGTCCCTTAAAAATCTACCCAATTTGGGTGAATTTTGACCATTTTCAATGGATTTACATGCCTGCATTGTCCTAGACTTCTCTTTGCTTCAGTACTAGCAGTATATCAGAATACTGCAATACCAACCTCCTGCAACATGACCAATCAAAATAGCCTTGATGATCAAACTGACAAACCCTAACCTTGCAAACCATGTATTGTGAAGTGCCAGAAAACAAACTAACAACTAACTTTGTACTGCTGCGCTTTATGTTACTTGAGGTATCTTTGTCTCAAGATGATAAATACCTCATAATGTCTTTTGACCTATTCAGTAAAAGGTAATGGATGTGGCTTTAAGTAACCTGGAATAGCGGATGGTGACCCTGACCATGGCAGGGAGGTTGGAAGTAGATGATCTTTAAGGTCCCTTTCAACATAAACCACTCTATGATTCTACAAATGATGTGCTTATACCTCATCTGATTCTGGTTTGCAATGCCAAACAGTGCTGCAGATTTCAGAATGCAAACATTCAGAAGCACAGCTTGATTTAAGGGAAATAGTATGTCCCTACGTAAACAACTATGTCTGTGATGCACAGGTTTTACCTTCTGGGGGTTGGTCTTCTGTTGTACCACATCCATGAAATCCTCATCTGACAGTGTGAAGGTGGTATCAGCAGAACTTCTTGCAGGTCCTTGATACACTGATCCAGAGCCATTCTTTAAGTCAATTGCTGAGAAGAAGAAGCAAAGACAGTTTTATTCCAAAATAAAGATCAAATTTTCAGTCTAAAGAACACTACTCTCCTTATCTACTATTATAAAGCATCCAATGTGAACAAAAATCTTGAGCTAACAGCCACACAGAAAATAAAAAGGCTTTTTCTTCATTAATGAAAGAAAATAATCGAGATCCAAATAGGAAAAAAAAAACCACCATACTAAGGGAGAGGGGTTTTTACAGCAAAGACTGACATTTGAAAAAGATTGCAGAAGTGGCAAAAACTTTATAAACAAAAATTTGGATGCACAAGATATTAATTGGTGTAATTACTGCAAAAATGTTATTTAGTAACAAAGCTCTAATGTTTTAAAACAGCACCCTATCTTCCGAAAAGGCAAATGTGGTGATGTTCAGACACACTGATGCATTTTCTCTGCTCTGCCCCACAGGCAACATAGCCTGTTCTGCTTTATGCAAAGCGCCTTTAAAGCCTTGCCAAATAACTGTCTTTCTCTTCTGGAAAGCGAAAAATTCCCCAAAGTGCCTGGAGACTTAAGAGTGTTCTTTTCCCACACTCAAATGACCTGACAAAATAATCTATTACAAAATTAACACTATCAGGTATTGTGTCATTTAATTAGAAAAGTATTAGAAGGTATTTTGACAGGATGTGCTCTGCCAAATCATTCTCAGATTTGCAAATTCCCAGTCTTTCCATTTCCTCTGGATGTCCCTGTCTTGATGGCTTCCTCAACCCCCACCCACCCATGCCCAGCTTTTTACACACAAACTGAAATAATTATTCACGTAGATTTTCTCATGAGGACATGGCATCCCTCATCACAGAATCACTGCTGCCTAGCCAGTACTAATACTGTCAGTTGGTTTTTCTTTGTTGACAAATTCTAAGATGCTGGCCTAACTATGGAGACTTCTTTCTGCATGAACCATCTTGTATTTTTTTCAAATAATTTTTCTGAAAGGCTAAGGTGAACTACCAGACTGGGAATAGCTTTTGTCTGTTGAAGTCATTCATTTACTGAAATCTAAGTAATATTTATCTAATTATAACAAAACTAGAATCTGTGAATCTCATGTCCCCAACATAAGAAGAAGCCTTCTAGTACCTGAAGTGGGGCTATAAGGATGAGAGGGAGGGTCTCTTCATCAGGGAATGTAGAGATAGGACAAGAGGTAACGGGTTCAAACTTAAACAGAGGAGATTTGGGTTAGATATAAGGAAGAAGTTTTTTGGTATGAGAGTGGTGAGGCACTAGAACAAGCTGCCCAAGGAAACTTGAGGCTGCCCCATGCTGGACAGTGCTCAAGGCCAGGCTGGACGGTGCTTTTGAGCAACTTGGTCTAGTGGAAGCTGTCCCTGTCCATGGCAGGGAGGTTGGAACTACATGAACTTTAAGGTCCATTCAAACCCAAACCATTCTATGATTCTACAATTCTAATTAAGTATAAAGTGATGCTCAGACATACTGGATTATTACCCACTTGATTTTAAGGTAAATTTTAATTTCAGGAACAGGTTTAACAGACATCACAAACTTGATGCAGTAAGAGCAAAAGAAAGACAAATAAGTACTGAACATCAGATGAACAATCTATACCTTCTGTCTTTGTGAGTAGGAGCTGTGTAACATTCTTTTGATCCAAGCCAGCTACTACATATAGTCTAACATCATAACCTAGTATTTAAACTTTGCTCTTGCAGCTTATGCAGGCACACTCTAAAAAAACAAAACATATATATAATCTACTGAATCATGAAATGCAAGCTTCACAGTGGATATCAGATCCTCAGGTTAAGTTAACCAAGATTAACAGTCAATATGCTTTTAAAATATACCTCTACTCAAATGCTAGATATGTTATGAACCATTCTGGTGTAGCCAAGCTCAGCTCCCTTCAAGCCAAATACCACTGGTCAGCAAGCCCCGCGTAATGTGACTTGGGCAAATTCAGACGACTCAATACTTTAATCTAAATATTGTAGTACATACTTAATATTGATACAATCCCTGTTCTCCTCCTCCATTTCCAACCACAGTCTCAAAAGCATTGCTTACCAATCCACATCTGTAGCTAACTGTAAACTCTCAAAGAGCTAATATGCCTGTAAATAGTGCACAATCATGGTACCATGGACAAAACTGTTGTGTTTAATCAAAGCCTTAAGCCATCTGAAATTAAAACTTATTAGAAATTCTAATAAAAAAACAACAGAGGACCAACTTAACAGTATGTTCTTTTCACAAATATATGAAAATACTATTTCCATTTGCTCTTTATTCTTTTCAAAAAGCACTCATATTTTTTCTAAGGAAGAAAAAAAGAAAATAGAACAGAATAGCCACAAAAGAGCTCTGCGACAACAAATACTGTCTTTTTCACAAAAACGTGATGGGCTTTCTACTGTTACTTGACCCACCTTTTTTTTTTTAAAGCTTTACCATAAACACACTACAAAGAGAAAAAAGACACACAAACGCCTAAATGAATTAGCGGGAGGAAATGAAAGAAATGCAATCCCTGAACTTGGTATGTGAGCCCTACTGGGTTAATTCTGGTGAATCACAAGGGAAAGTGATCCAAAATATACCATATGTTGATATGTTAAAAGAGGGAAAGGAACTTGCCTTGTTGAAGAGAATGGAAAATTTCCCCCAAACATGTTCATTCTTTTTCTTTGCAGGGGGAGCAAGGGGTGGGGATGGGGACGGCAAAGATTAGAAACACATCTTTCGATTATTTTTCTTGCCTCCTGATGTATACCTAGCATAGAGTAGTCAGATGACAACTGAGACTAAACTACAGTGCTAGCACACAGGCAAATGAATATAATCTAGCAATGAAAGAAATGATCCAAACACCAACAGATTCCAACCTTCAGATGAGAAAAATTCTAGCTTTTCGAAATCATCAGAGAGGGTACCTTCTTGTGAAATACAACTTTACGACATGAAGCTGTATAACACAACTCTTTGCTTTAAGAGGAAATGGTCTTGATGGAAGTCTCCTATACCTATTTTTCACACTTATCTGCTGGATACACACCTCTACAGTTATAGCTGCTATATACTTACATACTATATACTTATGTAATATATACTATGATTGCAGCAGCTTCATAATGATTTGGTACTGGCATAGCTATGTCAGTGCTCAGCTGCCAGGCAACTTCCTCACACACTGCTAGCACTAGCAGCACAGATGAGGAGCCTTAAGGTGTCTATGGTGTTCTTTGCTTTTGAGATCATGTAGCCCTTTCATGGCTGCTACAGATACAGCTCTTCTCCTAGACGTTCACATGGCTGATCTACTTCATATGAAAACAGAAGTTTGAAACACAACCATGTATGCAGCAACACAAATTAAAGCTCAAGTTCCTTCTAAAAATCAACTTGTTTCTCAAAAATGTAAAATTTTAGCATTACACACCTGGCAAAAAAAAGCAAAACGAAGCCATTTCAGTGGATGAAACAGTAAGTATCCTTCAAATTTTGGTTTTCACTTTTACACGTTACAATACAGTAATTAAATGCCTATGAATTCTTATTGCCTGTAAGATGCTGTTGTCAGGGAAATAAAAAGGGTAAAAATGATATCTATTCAGGCTAAAACACTAGACTTTGACATGCTATAGCCAGTAGCCAAATAACTTAAAAATCTAAGATTTGCGGCACAGGTTTTGCTCTGCTTTTGAAGAGTGCTCTAGAATTTCTAGAGGAGAAATATTAAGAGGTCAGACTATTTTCTGTTTTGGTTTGGTTTTTATCCTGATTTACTGGTGGTAAATCTTGACTGCAAGTCAAGACTCATCCTCAACCAAATGAACAAAGTGCCATTCACCCTTCATTGCCTGAAGTCATATCACATTATAAATTACTAAGCAGTTTAACTGTAATTTGTCAGATGATCACAATCAACTGCACATAACAATTTCTCTCCAGTTCTCCTAACAAAGTTTTGTTCTTCTGAGAATTGTAAAGGAAGAGAAGTATCTTCTGCCTTCTCCAGTGTCTCCAGAAGTACGATGAAAAGCAGCAGATGGGTACTGTTTTAGACAGCCATTAAATATCAGCTAACAAATCTCAATGGCCAAGTCTTTTCTCTATGGAAGAGAAGCTGAAATGAAGTAACTTAGTTCTAAGGAAAAGATAAACATAACTATTGAAAAAAAAAAGGCATTTCTTGCACAGTAATAAATATGCAGAAGACAGCAAAGAATGCTTTAGACAGTGAAGACAACTGGAGAGGTAAAAGCTGGATGGTCTCAATTAAGACTTTTGTTTACAAATACGAAAAAGATGCTCCAGTACTGCTAAACTTACTCCTTCAGTTTTGATACTGCCAAAATCTATATTGCTTTATATTTTTACAAGGATTTTCAGCATCCTCTTAAATTAGAGCATTTTGTTTCTATAAAGAAACACCACTAAATAAAATCAGTTGTTAGTGCTATAATTCAACATTGTTCAGACAGCAAATGAGCTGCCTAAAATTTCACACTGGGAGTGCAAGACCAAAGGTTCTGCACCTCCCCACGGCTTCACACCATCCACACAGAACTACATAAAGGAAAGGTCATCACTAGTTTAAAAGATTAGCATTACTGATATTCCTGCTACCATCAAAAAGTGTCTTTGTGACAAAAAAAAAGCTAAATTTAATTCACAAATCCCACTTCATTTAAAGTAATAAATACAAATCTTGGCTTACTGCCAAGATCAAAGGATTACAGCTGCAATTAAAACAAAACACTAAAAAAAAAAAAAAAGAAACAAAAAGAACCACAAACAAAACAAACAAAAAAAAACAACTAAACAAAGCCCCCACATATTCTGGTTCCTGAAAACTTGGAAAGGACCAGAAGGACTGCATACATGAGAACAAATTTCACAGTGGCTCTCAATACTGCTGCTTTCTCTTCTAGACTCCTCCCAGATCTTAAACTCAAGGACATTAGCAGAAGATGCTGGAACTACAATCATTGAGTAAGACAGCAATGAGCTGCAGGGCCCAGATTGTTTCTAGGGCTGTCAACTGCTGCAGTTTTCACAACAGCACAAAGCTGTGCAAAAGTGACAAGTCAAAAAATTAAAAGATAAGCCAGCACAGATATGTAACAAATTTAATAAGGGAAAGAGGCCTAGCAGGTAGCCCAAGAGAGCCACAAACACTGCCTGTAAAAGCCTGGGAGGCCCTTAAAAAGAGAGATCTAAAAAGAACATAGATAATAAAATAATTAGCATCAGCTCAAGGCTTAAAAAACACCCTCCCCAAATAAACTACTTCCTTACATTTCAGTTGTTTCAATGACAACATGTCAAGAATTTTGATCATACACTGAAGGAGTATGTAATATTTATCCACTGGAACTGGATTCTAAATAAATTTTAAAGCCATCTTTTCTTCCTTGCTTTATTATAGATATGTATGGTATGGGATCTCACTCTCAAAGCAGTAATTTTACTTTAAGAAAAAAAGATAATACAAAATTGCTACAATCTAACTTACCATAACATTTAAAAAACTGATTTAAAATTATTCTACCTAGATTTTTAGGAATAAACAAGTCATAAATAATTTAGTAATAAGATCAAGTAATAATCAGTAGGCAAAATTTAAATGTAACGTAAAGCAGTGCAATTTCACCGCCAGAGTTGACAAACATCAAAATGTGAAGCCGGTCAAAATAGTGACACAGAATTTAATTTAAGCTACAGTAAAGGTAACGTATTACTGTCACTCTCAGTTTTTAAAGTAAAACATTATTTTTTGAAGGCTAAAGTTACTAATTGCATGCAGAATTTCCATTCCTTTAACAACAGAGTCAAGCTTTCAAGTCAGCAAATGTCAGTGTTACATATCTAAATTGGCTGTCTAAATCAAATTCTAATCTAAATTGTTCATGTGCGTTACAAAAGTCTTGAACATATGAAGATCTGTCAGAAATCTTTTGCAGTTAAGATATTGTTGATAACCCAAGAAAGCTGTCTTCCTTTGAACATATACCCACAAACTACTCTCTTCTTCCACATTCACCATGCAAAATGAATTACGCTAGCATCTGGTTGAAGAGCCAGTACACGATGATGCTCTTGCACACTGAATAATAATGTATGCAAATAAGCAAAAAGAATCAAGTTGGCAATTACTTAAAAATCTTCTATGCTTGCCTCTGGAAGGCCTTTTTTCTGCTTTATGTTTCTTTGCATTTTTTATAATGACCAAAACACGTTCAAGAAAATCCCCAAAATAAAAATTCCATCATATATATATATATATATATATATATATGTACACACACCTCATCATTAGAAATTTACCATTAGAGTTAAATAGAAAGCAACAGTAGTATGCTATTAATCTACATAAGGACAAACTGTGAGAGTTGTCACAACTGCTAGCACTCTGGTTTTAAGTTTACATAACTATTTTAATATTACAATTTAATATTTAGATTACTGAATAAATTTAAATGACTTAATATTAACCAACACCTGCTCTCTTCAACCTTAACTACTTGAAATTTGGAAGACACAAAAATATTCAGAAAAACATCTGATGACACAAATCTCTTCAAAAAAGTGATATACAGAAAGGGGTAAAAAGTGGTAATAAAAGGGATTTCTTGCACACCAATATTTCAGATGAGAAAAGTAACCAAACTTTCTACAGGCACCCTTCTTGTCACAGAGGCATTTCCACTCAGACTTACATATTTACTACCCCATAGAAACTACAGCAATTCAAGAACTCTAACCTCTGTTTTGAGACCCAGGCTTGAAGGAACTGACTGCACTGTGCAAAAATCCGCAGTAACTTCCATGATTCTGGAAATGTCTCATTTAAGCTTCTAATGGTAGTCAGCAACAGGAAATGTTTAAAATATTAGATTGCCTCCTCCACCCTCCATCCCACAGGGAGCTTTAAGCTGTTCCTCATTCATATAAAAGTACAGATATTGTTCACTGCAACAGAAGCAGAGTGAATAAGACAAAGAAAAGTTATGTCTGTCAAATCCCTTTTAACTAGTGAAATTAGTGTTAGAAGAGGGTACTAGTTTCCTCACATTGCTCCAGTAGGAAACAGAAGAGAGGACAAGCTTTCTTTGAAAAACAGAAATGTCTGACTTACGATTACTCAAAGCAAGAGTAATTCTCTTTCTAAATACAAATACAAAACAGCCATCTGGTTCCCCCCTAGTAATACTTGGTCTCATGAATGAGATAAGGCCACAGCTCAGGCCTAAATCTTAAAGTGTGCCTGTTATGCATTCAGTGGTTTGCAGCTTAAGGTTTTCCCAAGTGAGAAATTTTGTTCATGTCTTGAAGGCTCCTCCGATTTTTCTTTCATTCATTTGCCCCTCCATTCCTTCAACATACGTAATACTGAGTTTAGGTGACAAAGCAGTTCCAAAATTAAAGACAATGCTAAATTACATTGAAGATAGTTTTCTAGTTGTTACAAACATGGCCATCACTTGTGTTACATTTAGTTGTACATTAAACAACAGACATGACTGACACTATGTACAAAGTGATCTCTAACAAACACAAGTATCCACTTTAAGTGTTTTGGAGTTTAATCTCTGTACTTTCAATTTACCTCTCAAAATGCAAGCAAGAACAGAGGAAAGACTACATAAGCCTCCTGCCCAAGTTCTAAGCATGGCCATCATTTAAAGCACCGAGTGTTAAGGTGGAAAACTGCAGTCATTAGGAATAATTAAGAGCATTAAGAAGCTTTAAGACAGATTGTCATGGGTTCAGCAGTAGCAGTCATTTTTCTCCTTCTTAGTAGTTGGTGCAGCACTGTGTTTTTGACTTGTG
>JANRGW010019384.1:0-10652 GCA_024733675.1 Psilopsiagon aymara | reverse complement strand
CTCCAGGAGCAGAGGGAAGAAAAAGGGGGAAGTGAGTGAACAAACTGCGTGGCTGACTTATGGCTTAAACCACGACACAGATGTTCTGAGTTAAAATACGCGGTATTTAGCCTCCTTCTCATTCTGATGTATAGGTAGGCAGCCTGCATAGTCTGCACAGGTATATTCAATATATTGATAAACTGCTATCCAAGTGGAAATCACCCTTTAGCCCTCAGAAATTGCTCATAACTATTATAAATATTATTATAATTAGTATTATGCTTATTATGCTACAATACAGATAGGACCTATCCTGATAAATCTACATATGGAATCTTTATGAAATTTAACAGCAGTTTTTCTACTCAGAATCTCTGCTGATTAACACTAGGAAAAAAGAATTATATGTTTCTAAACCTCTCTGTAAAAGAAAGAACCATAATAACCGTTTATTGAGAACAGACATTGCAAAGACTTAACAATAGTTAAAAAGTCACAGTCTATGGGACAAAGCACTACACAGACCTGCTGACTTACCAATGTCAGTTTCTTAGCCCACTAAAGGGCAGCCCCGACATCTGCATCTACCCCAAAACTATTCTTTTGACTAGATGCAACCACTGAGATCAATCAAAATGAAGCAGTCTCAGTGATATACCTGACCCCAAACCTTGTACTTTTCCACAAATAAATGGTCTGGTAGTTACAACCTGACTCTATACCTTTGGAAAAGCTTTACATTCTACTAACAGAACTTTCAGGACACCAAGGACAATGAGATTTATTTCACCACTAAAATTAAACTGCTTTTTTCAAAAATACCTGTCCTTAGAAACTGAGCATAGGAGAATTTTTAAAAAAAAATTGAGAAAATAATTTTGCATCCATTTAACTTGCATGATCCATTTCAACAAGAAACACCACCCCCCCTCTGACCCACTGCTATTACAAGTTTCATCATCAGTTCATCAACACAAACCCATGCTTAAATGATGGGTAAGCATCATTAACCCTGATCTCAAAAACTTCATGGGAAGAAACTGGGCTGTATTTTAACTGAAGTTGGAAAAACAATGCAGTAAAAATAAACACTTCTTTGTTTAGATTAGTTAGCATGTACTTCACCAGCAGACTGATTACTGTAACACAGAGCTCCAAGTAGGTTAATTTAGCCTGCTCATCTAAGTGCAGTGACAATCCATTCTGGAAAATGTAAAGAGAAATGCACTGAAGTTCTAGAGGATGGTTTGACTGTGCCTACACCTAGACAGGCAGGTTACAGAAGAATGTTCCTAACTAGAAAGGTTAGCAACTGCCATTACAGAACTTTATCTGCCTCCTTGTTCCTTGTGCTTTCAGTGAGCATTCAGATTTTTAAGTCCTAGTGAATATTCACCTACTATCTTATGCTTACTTTCAAGGTATCAGCTTAATTAGAATGAGTATTATTACCCTCACGTTATTAAAAAAAAGAAAAAAAAAAGCATCAGGGTATTATATAAAATCTACAACTTACTCCACTGCATTGCTGTTTTTCCATCTTTAGTGATGTCCCATTGGAATATGGCATTTACTTTCTTTACCAATTCATTTCCAAGCTCTTTTACACGACGACCAATTTCTTCAAACACAAGGTCACTCTGCAGTCCTGTAGTCTTAAAAAGAGAGTATGAATCATTTAAAATTGAAACTGTTTAAATGTACTAAATAGGTTTATTAGTTCAACCACTGTGTCCAGGAAACTCTTTACTGAAGAATTACTAAATGCAATTGAGATTTCTTCCACCATAAATAATCACCTCTAGCAACGGCCCACATTAAAGAATACATTCAAGCAGAAAATACTTCATGGACTCAAATTCTTGAGAATTACTTCAAATCTTGCAGTTTTTGTCATTTATCACTGTAATTTAAGATACATTTAATAATTAGGGCTCTAAGGGCTTCTAAATTGCTCTTTATTCCCTCTGCAGGATAACTATTGCCACTTTTTTCCATGGTGGATGCCATGTTAGTTTTTAGAACACAAAAATTTTTTTACCAGTACATTACTTCAACTTGACATAGAACATGTTCAAAACATACTGCATTATGAACACAGCCAGAACTTCAGTGTAGACACTTACTATTTAAAAGTAGGATTAGCTACAGTTACATTTGCTTTTCCAAACATGTATTATTTTGAAAGCCTTTCATGTCTTTCTTTAACAAGTATTTGTACAGGATAAAATGATAACACTTTAAGAAGCTGCTCCAGGGTCATTTTTTGTTTAATTGGAATTGGACAAAAAAGCTCTGACAGCCTTAGTGGCTCTGCTGCACCTACATGTACTCTAATGTGCAATACTCCTCACGCTGCTACCTTGTCACCTCTCTGGTTAAGCCTAACATTTTTCCATTACATAACAGAGCTCCCAATGACATCTAAATTTGCCAATCTTCACTCACTCAGGCTCATTTTCCCTGGTAGAAATGTACCTCTGTCGGTAAACATTTGCTAAAGCACCTTATTTCAGAGTAAGCTTGAATTAAAAAAAAAAAAACCCTGCTCTGCCCATGTTAAAAAAAAAAATACTCTCTGTAATTATTTCACTGAAAAGCTGTAATGCTTACATGCTTGAACTTCAAATGCAGATCTGGCAACAGTTCAGAACATTAGAGGAGTAAACACAGCCAGCAAAAAGAACAGACTCCAGGAATATATCAGCAGCTTTCTATGAATGTCACTATCTTGGTATCTCATAAACTTAAATGCTCTAAAGTTTCATCCTATGCAGGCAGGAATCAATAGGGGGAAAATGACAGTTTATTAACGCAATGCACTGTGCACCCATGTCTTTCAGACCACATTAAGAACACAGGACACGCTTGGCATTGCTTGTACCATACTGTCGTCTCAAATCCTGTACCCAAGGCTTCATGAAGGCATGCAGAGGGTTTTTTTAATATATATATAGCAAAAAGTGTGTGCTAGGCCTATCTCTATGCACAAACAGCTGTCAGAGCCTTCTTTCAAAGTGATTCAATGACAAAACTGGTCTTTTCAGTGAGTACACTAGCTCATTTTCATTTGTTCTGTTATCCTAATGCTTTCCTGCCACAATTCCCATGTCTCTCTGAAAAGTCAAAAAAGACCACATGCCATCAGAAGTTACATTGAGTTTGATACTCGACACCTATAAAATAAAACCAAAATGCTCTTTTTACAGGTAGAGCCCCAAATTACAGGGAGTAATTTCAGTCTTAAGTTATGCTAGTGCTCAAAACTTGTAGCCCTTACTGGCGCATGACCTCATTAATTTTGTCATACACATTACAATGCTTATCCTAACAGTTCAATTGGCATCAAGCACTTCAAACATCAGACAACCTGAGTATCTTAAAACATCTCTAATTTTCCCAAAGGAGACCTTTCAGCTTCTGTATATACAACCACGTATGTTTACATCTCTGAACTAGTACACTCATCTACTTACTGCAAATAAGACCAGAGATGTAAGTATTTTTCATGTTTTTTCACAAAAATAAAGCTTAACTATTCTGTTTTGCAAGTCAAGACTTCTATTGCTTCTCCCTACCTTCAGAGGCTCCTGAACAGAAGTTTTATTCATGGCTGGCACTATATCCACATAGCCCCCTGAAATAGCAACTTCTCCAGTCTCTTTGACCTGCGGTGGGGGCAAAAATTCCATTAAAGAGGTAACATATTTGCAAAAACTCACAACAGAATGACAACCAAGGAGTTTGCCTTACATTTTAAAATCAGAGATGAAGAGAAGAGCAAACTCAAAAGTTCCAGAGCGAAAAAAAACCCCACACATAAATACATTTTAGTCTTGAAGCAAGTCAGTCTACCATGCTTTACAACAGCTCTTCAATGTAAGTATTTGCTTCAAGAGTAATGATACCAAAATATATTTGGTTTTATGTTCACAAAATGGTAGAAAAATCTTATTTATTTGAAAATTAACCTCCAGTATAATAAGGTAATGTTATTTCATAAACACTTCTGAGAAAGGTATCATTTTCCTTGAGGTAAATATGCACTTGTCAAGAGTTCATCTAGACAGTTTCACTATCTTCAGGTGCCTTACACTGCAACTTGTACTAGAAACAATTTTTCAAGCACTGTACAAATAGAAACAAGAAGAAAGATGAAAAATAGCTGAATTAACTACTGGTTTAATTTTTTAAAATAGTCAAGTCAGAGGAGAAAATTAGTTTCATTTTGGCAGTCATTTTAAAGGGTCTGACAAACCGTCTTGACTTACGGCAGCAAAAAGACGATGGCTAAATGATTCAGTGATAATGCATAGTTACTTGATAAACAGCCAAAGCAGAGAAATAGGCAGTATCACAGCTGACCTGATTGCACAGGTGAAATTAACACAGAAAGACTATATAATAACAATTACTCAAATAATGCCTAACAGTTGTCACCTGCTGCCATTGCACTTCAAACAGTGAAAATGCTTTTAGACCTGTATATTAAAGTCATACGTCTACCTTTAGTTTGATTTAACTTGAGTTTATTGCAACTACAATGACAGCTTTACTTCAGACTAATCCAACATGCAGTAAGAAACAGAATTCTGAACAATTCATAACTGCTGAAACAATGCGGTTCTCGGTATCCTGCTAAATATTGCCATTTCTCTCCAAAATTACCCCACCCCTGTGGAAAAAAAAAAGTGTATCAAAATCCTACAGAACTCTACATATTAGCAATTACTAACCATATCCAGCTTTTAAACACAACAAAACATCCCACTCTACAAATTCCAAAGGACTTGGAATTATATAACAAATTCTGATAGTTCAAACTTCACATGCAAAGCCTCTAAAATAAATATCTGAAGGCTAGAAATTTTGTTAGGACTGAATACAGATATGCCATTTTCAATACAGTAATCTCCAAATTTCATTTGAGGCACCAAACTGTCGTGTTTATTACTAGTACTGAGAGACAAGAGTTTGTACACAGTAGCCTTGACGTTACTGTCAGTCTGAAATTCCATAGCTGCTAACGATCACTAGGTCTGCAAACAAAATTTACCTCCTTCAGTCAATTTTATTCCTCAAAGCTGTACTGCCGTGGAAACAGCAATCCCATGTCCTTACACTGACTCTCCTCATTTGATTTTGTCTTCCCAATCCTCCCTGCAGCTGCAACTATAGCTGTTGCTGTACTCACTTACCAACAGCTGGCTAAATTTTTACAGACATAGGGCTGCAAAACATTAGCACTCCAAAGCAATGTAAATTGCATCTGCATAAGCCCACACATATTGACAAAAATGCTTTTTGCTCGTCCACAGTGGAAAACACAGAAAATACAATATAATCAGTAATATGTCAGCTTATTTCATTCTAAGTAGTCTATGAGTTGTAAGTCATATGAGTATAATGCTATTTTTACTGGAATTGTAGTAACACCAAAAATAAGTAAGAATATTTCCTTCTATTCACATAATGTCTTTACAAAACCTTCTTCAACGGTGTCCTTGATAAGCCACTATTTTTGCTTCCCTTCATGCCCCCGTTCTTTTAACCAGCATATCTTTCTCTTAAACCCACAACGGTGAGTGTGTTCTGACCTTGGTCTGAAAATGGATTCTATTTCCTTCCTTCCACATTTCTGTTTGTAAAGTTTGCCCTGGAAAGACTGGTTTAGCAAAGCGAACCTAAAGAAAAGAACAAAGTGTGAATGTGAACAAACCTACAATATATACATGCAAAGCTTAAAAGCATGGGCTCTACTGAAATGAGAAAAAGAAAAGAGAAAGATCAGTCAACTAGTGAACGCAGAAAGCCTAAATATTTAAGTAACTATACTAGAAAGAGGCATTAAAATGCAAGCAGCAATAGAGAAAAGCAATTGTGACAGTTAAGACAGTGCAAAAGCCTTTTCCCACCCTGAAGATTTTTTTTTTACACTAAAACCAGAAAAATAAAGAAAATTAACTGCAAAAAATGAACACAGACCTTGATTGCCTTGAATCTATTCACATCATTATTTGCAAACTGCTTCAAAATGTTTCTAGCAGCAAACCCAAAGGAGCATAATCCATGAAGTATAGGCTTCTTAAATCCTATTGAAGAAA
Source organism: Psilopsiagon aymara (assembly GCA_024733675.1). Lineage (NCBI taxonomy): Eukaryota > Metazoa > Chordata > Aves > Psittaciformes > Psittacidae > Psilopsiagon > Psilopsiagon aymara. The sequence continues at coordinate 4,566 of JANRGW010019384.1, read as the reverse complement.
AAGTACCATTTTGGCATTCTTAATATTAGGAGTTTACACATTGCTTCTCAAGCAGATATTTTATTCATAGTATTTTTCTCCAATAACGTTCTTAATACTTTTTAACCTAATTTATCTCACTGGAAAAATATCTGTTACCATTTATTGTCTCCTCTACTTTGTACGAAAGTAAAGTGCTCACTGAGCACTGGCACCCCAACACTTTGTAAGACTCAGAAGGAGGATTAGTCCCTGTCTGTAGAGGCGACAAAATGAAAAATAAGGAGACTGACCTTTTTAGTATACATACATAGCCACAACAGATACACGGTTACACGGAAGTATGCATTTCAAGGGTAAGAGGTACAGTAATGATTAGAAAGTGGTGATATTAAGATTATTTGATGCTTCCCATTTTTAATTCCTATTTATGGTTGCGAAAATTCTTCAGATGTTATGCACACTTCAGGATTACCTTTATTAAGGAGTAGAAAGCTGAAAAGATCTCAAATATTTTGAACTCATCTAGCAACAACAATAAGAAATTTACAGTGTTTATTTATACTAGCATTTTTGGTCAGGTTTTGTTGCTGTTCTGTGGTTTGGACTGGAGCTGAACCTTGGCAGTAGATAGTCTTTTTATTATTGCTGAATCTTTCTCTAGTCCTGCCAAACTCTGAAACAATAATCCTTTGAAAACTGCCCCAATATTTGCAAAGTGCAGTGGTTAAATTTCAAAGATTCTATAGTACAGAGTATGTTTTGATCCCATAACAGGTTGCTTTGACCTGACAGGGCACATGAACAGTAATTTATCATACTTTCAACAGCCCAGGGATTCAAGACAGGTCTGTCCAGCTTTGGCTCTGAAAGCAATTCTTTTGCCTGAAACTCATCCGCCACTCTCAGCAGCCAGTCTGATTTTTTCTGAACTCCAAACAGTACCTCACAGCATCTACACATGAAAAGTTGTCCCAGGGACAATAGCTGGGTGAAAAAAGAAAGCAGAACGAAAATCAAACCCAAAGAAACAAAAAAAGAGGAGACAAGAGAAAGTCTTGGCTGCAGTGAATCAGAAGATGTAGAAGAAGAAAGCACCTTCAAGACAGACCCAAAAAAGCCACAAGAATTCAGAGCCAGGAAAGACGGGAATTCTGCGACAAGGCCCAAAGGGAAGACAAGACTAGCTGGATAGTAAGGATGAGAAACAAGGAAGGAAGAGAAACAGGCATTTTGACTCATTAGGTTAGGATGACAGAAGACAGGCTAAAAGAAACATAACTCTGTCTTCTTGCTTTAACTATTCCATTCTGATAATACAGCCATTTCTCTCCTGTAAAAAATATTTGAATATACACACTTTTAATAGCACCCTATTTTCTGAACACTGTGCAGAAAGTATTTCTGAAAGCACAAAAGTACTGCACAGTCAATCTTAAAACAGCTTACTGGTATTACTGTAACAATATCACTACTCACTATCTTTCTTACTGAATGTTACAGAGACATTTAGTTTTTTAAAAAGCTTTGTTCAATTCATCACGAAGGAACCAAAACCCACCACTGTTTTCAGAACTCAGAAACAGACAAATACATGCAGTCCTATTCTCTCCTCTATTTTCTTTATAAAAGTAATGCATACTCAAAGAAAAATCCATAAGGCAATCAAGTTACTTTTTATCTAGACTGACATGAGAACAAAGTAAATGCTGCCTTCACTTTCTAGTATCTCAGAAATACTAACAAGCTACAGGCATAAAAGCACGAGAGTATAAACAGGTGTTTTCATGCAGGGTATCTCCGCTGCAGCATTACCCACAGGAAAGCTTAACAGTAATCTGGGAACAATCTGTGTGCTGACTGGTTGCTTCCAGTACATGCTGGTGAAAGCCAGGCAAAGAACATACACAACGAATAAAGACAAGAAGGTGTGTCAATATGCCCAAAGAAAACAGCTTTTCTATAACTACAAAATATTTGTGGAATATCTTTATTGTAACATTCTTTGTTTGAATCTACAGTTGGTAAAGAGATTTGAATAGGATACTGCCAGAGTTCCTATTCCACAAAATCCAGTGCAGCAGTTTTCTGTTCAGGCAAAGAGACTACCTCATCTACAGCGCTAGTTTAATTTTTCACTATGTCTAAGTGCCGGTGCAATTTGCGTGAGCAGGCAGAATTCTTCTATTTTTCTTCTTTTGTAACATTTTTATAGGATTATCAACATTATTTTATACTCTGCTGTTTCAAATATAATCGCGTATTTTTCTCCTCTACCATCTTCAAGAGTAATTGGGTGATTCCATCTAAATATTTATACAAAATCATCAGATGAACAAATAGAATGGTTTAATAACCCACAGAAATCTCTTTACTGACTTTGCTATTTGGTTATCATTATTTAGTAACACAAATTTACATGGAATTATACAAAACAGTTAGCCAAACAATTAGCATGTATTCATGAAAGAAGACTATTTGCGGAAGTACATTAAACATGATATGAATAAAGAAGCAAAACTCTGCTCTGTTTATCTTAGTCAGAAGATCATACAGTGATAATTCTGTTTTTAAAAAAAGTCACTGGAAGCCTGCAGAACAATTATTACAGACCAGTATTTTCATGTAAAGATTATGATGATAGCACACTTATTCAGGGATATCTCTTAAGTAAACAAAACTGCTGTCTGCCTGGACTAATCACACTATAGAACTAGCACAGCCTGAAAAGAACTCTGAAAAATACCTTTACAACAGAAATTTGAGAAAAGAGACCCTCCTTTAGTGACTAGCAACTCCTCTCTGCAAGAATCAGGTAATGTAGCCCATGGTCAATTGCTCTGACATGTACTGTTACATAAATGAATAAGCCACTGCTCTAGCAAGAGAGGCAGCTAAGCAAGTTAAGCATCTAAGACCATCATACTCTCAAAATTATTTACTTAGAACTATCTACCAAAGACCTCATACAATTCCTTCTGAAGCTTTTGATGGGCAATTATTTCTGCTTATAGGTATTTGAATATTTCTTAAGAAATTAATTTCTTATGAAACAGAGACTGTAAAGACGGGATAGTGGCAACAAGAAAAGTCTAAAAGGAAAACAGGGTAGGAGGCTGATTTTCACTGTAGGTAATGCTTACAGTGAAGTGTCATAAAGAACTCTGAAGACATCTAATGGTGACTCTAAGAACAGCTACAAAAAAGCACCGTTTTTTTTCCAGCTTGTTAAATTATACAGATTAAGTGGAAAAAAAACAAACTGAAAATAAATTTACATCAATCCTTCATCCAAACATTAACACAATGGGATCCCTCAGCTCACCTCCAAGAGCAGCAAAACTTGGATCAACATGTAAAGGATTCCAATCCCCACTCAGCCGATACAAGGCAGCCTGCAGAAACAGCGAAATAAAAATGAGAGGCTAGCTGTGTTTGGCAGAAATAAGCAGGAGTCACTCAAAAAATAAGGACAGATTAACAAACATCACAATTTACTAGCCCTTAGATAACTTACCCTAAACCAAAGCAGGTAAAATAGATATTAAATGTTACTGTGTAGACAAACTGCCAAAACTCACGGGAAATGTGCCAAGAACTGTGTGTGGACTTCAGACGTAAGAAAATAACACAACTGCTTAGTGGGAGTTAAAAATCACCTACTCTGCTGGCATACAAATACAGCTTCACTAAAATTTGGCAACAGCAAAGTACTGCATTTTCTAGAATTTCCCCATAGGTTCTTTAACTTGAAAGGTAATTTAAAGGAGTCTTCTTCCATGACAGATTCATCCATAGTTTAAATAAAAAATAACAAATTAAAGCATTTTTTTTTAAAACACACACACACAAACACCCTTTTTCAAAATGTGATTCATCTTACAGATATCAGAAATATCCTTATCCCTCTGCAGAGTTACATGATTGACTAATACATTTCTCTCTTAGCAGTTTCATGGGTAGCTGGTCCCAATATTAAAAACAAACAAACAAAACCTCCAAGTAACAGGCCAAGCTTTCTAGAGGACTTCTGCTTCATGTTAAGTATTCTGTTTCAGTAGCAAAAAGGAGAGAAATACAACTTCAGAATCTTGTAGGTACTGTGAATGTGAATAAATCTGAGAAATTATGAAGATTATGGCTAATGTACTTCAGATTGCTTTCTCTGTGTGGCGTTAGCATTTTCATCATCAAATCCTACATTTGCTGTACAGTGGTCAAGCCACCCTGTGCTTGTCTTTCTGGACGCTGTTGGTCGATGAGAAAATGAACATGAGCCAGCACTATGCACTCACAGGCCAGAAAGCCAACTGTATCCTGGGCTGCATCAAAAGGAGTGTGACCAGCAGGTCAAAGGAGGTGATCCTGCCCCTCTGCTCTGCTTTCATGAGACCTCACTTGGGGTATTGTGCACAGTTCTGGTGTCCTCAACATAAAAAGGACGTGGAACTGCTGGAACAAGTCCCGAGGAGGGCCACGAGGATGAGCAGGGGGCTGGAGCATCTCCCATATGAAGACAGGCTGAGAAAGTTGGGGCTATTCAGCCTGGAGAAGAGAAGGCTGCGTGGAGACCTCATAGCAGCCTTC